>JBBPNE010000041.1:0-90842 GCA_038090735.1 Xerocomellus amylosporus | reverse complement strand
GGGAAAACCCCGCGCACGCGTCTACGTCGCTTGCTTGCAATGGTGTGTCCCCCCCTCTCTCGCTCTCCCCCCCTCACCCGCATCCAAGCCGAACGCGCAAGACACGCTGCGATGGCGCAAAGCCCGCCTGCCAGAACTGCACCCGTCGTGCGCAGCCGACCGACCCCTGCGTCTACGACCCCTCCCCAAAGCGCAGAGGCCCTGACAAGACCCCCGGCGCACGCCAGCGCATGGCGTGCGAGGCTCTTCAGGAGTGTGATCCAGACCCGCTCGCCTCCCGTCGTCGCCGTCGAAACAGACACGACACCGCGTCCCCCCCTCCACAACCCCGGCCACTCCCCACTCCCCCCCCTCCTCTCAAACAGCCTTCTCTTGTACTCGACCCGCAGTTGGCCGACATGCCCCCCATTCACTCCGCTCCGGCTGCTTCCACGCCTTCAGGTTCTTCACTCGCCGGCTCAGGATCACTCATATCTGATCCACTCCCCGCCCTCCTGGACGGCACATTATACCACGTGACGACCAGTCAGGTATTAACTTGATCACTCTCTCGTCGTTGACGTTCTCATATTAGTTATGGCCAAAGGGTCTGCACGATCTACTCGGCTTTGCTTCCCGTCCCAACCTCCGTCCCCCAGTCAACTCTCTCATCACCGCAACTACCACATTCAGCTCCCCGTACCAAGATCCCGACCCCGACACCTCCGAGGAATCTCCAAATATTACCTCTGAGCCTTCCCTCGACTTTGCTCGTCAAACTTGGTGGGATTCCCTCCTCACCATGTATTCCTCTTTCTCCCCGTACCTGTCCATACCCATGTCTAAACGACAACAAGCGGCAAACCAGATTACCAGTGATTTGCGTCTTTTCTTCCGTTCTTCAAATTATTGGTTTTCCTTTATAAACGTCCCTCGTTTTCTATCTATTTATTTCGATCCAGAGAGGCGCGCTCGCCTCCAACCTAGTCTCTTGCCTGCCGCGCTTGCCTTCGCCACCCTTCTTCAGTCCTCCGAGGTATCCTTTGGCAAACAAGGTCGCCAGAAAGCCATGTTTCTCCGTAACGTCGCTCAAGGCGCCCTCGAGGCTAGTCTGAACGCTCGTTGGATCGACGAAGAACTGGCACAGGCAGCTTGGGTATGCCAGCCCCTTTGCTCCGTCGTTTATCTGACCCTCCAAAAGCTACTAGCTTTGTTTGAAATGTGCGCACATCCTGATTACACCACCGAGCGAAGCTCGTCTGGTCTGGTTATGCTCGACACCATCATCAAAACGCTTTCTCTCACTTTTGTCGACATGGAGGACCCGGCTTCCACTAGATTTTCTCCGCGTTCCGTCCCCTCGGTCGTGTCTGCGTCGCAATCTTGGGCAACTAATCCATTACTCAACGCCGGAGAAGACAACACACACTCGCAAGGTTGCTCTTGTGCTTCCCGATCGCTCGGACAACATTGGGCGGCCGCCCATGAGTACACCCCCCTCTGGCTATCTTCCCCGGCCTGGGATAGCTCTTGGTCGGACGCCGAGATCAGAAAGGAGACTTGTCGGAGGCTTTGCTGGAGCACGCTGACGCTGACAGCGGTCCACACATCATACGTCACATCAGCAAACCGAATACCGTCCGAGTTCTTTGTCCTAGAACCCGCCAATGTATGCACGCCTCCTCGTCCGCATCGCTCTACTGACCCACAGGCATTTAGTTTGCGCTACTCTTTCCCGGCGAGGCGATGCACTTCTCCGATAGTCACTCTGGAAAAGACACCGTCTGGTCACTTACTTATCGGACTATGCTTCTTTGGCACGGCTGTCTGAGGATGCGTCGCGACCCCAGCGTATCGGAAGCCGAGATGACGCACTTTGGACTGAACGCGTGGCTCGAAGCAGATGTGCTTGAGGCAGCGCTCAACTCACATGGATGCGACCTCGAGAGATCGTTCCTATTCCAGGGACGTGAGTATTTATTCAAGTAAGTGAGTCGTTCTTGTGGTGAAACCAATTGATTGTCTCGCAGCGTACGGACGATTGTGATGTATGAATTCCGACCATATGTACTACTTGCTACTGGGTAGGTGTTTCCCTGTTTCCCTACTCGAAGACACGACTCAACCAATTCCAGTGACCTTTTCCATGACAAAGCGAAAGAGTGGCGTACGTCGATCTTGTCTCGATTCACACAATCGCAACTCACGTGTCGATTTTGAGTCACCCACCAAGCCATTCTCGCCCAAAGTTTCATCCGGTTACTGGAACCCGTGGCAGGAGATGCATTGCAACCGTTGCTGCTCCGACCTTTCTTTGTATTTTGGTTCATGGGCAAAATCAGCAGGTGGTGTGATGTTGGGAAGCTATGCTACACGTCGCTGATCTGCAACCGCAACAGGGCATTGTCTCTTTGGGAACGCGACAATTCATTGACTCTTGCCCTCGACTTGGGTACCACCCTTTTTAAACCCATCGACTACCTGAGTGCCTTGTGGCCGTGTCCTGGTGAGTTTTCTAGCCACTGCTCTGGATCGGCGCTGAGCCTTCATCCATTAGAGCAAAGACACCGGTTGCGGGTAATCCGCGAGCAACTCACTATTGCTTGTAGGAAAGCAGTTCGACCGCAGCCACCACCGAATCCTCCGGAAATTGTAGATTCTGTAGATTCGAACTGATATTTCGCTGTGCTGTAGGTATTAGGAGCTCGTGTTGTAGTACTGTACCGTAATCCCGTTGCCGGTAATTCCTAATAAGGAATGATGTGGCTGTCATTGCATTCACCAACGTACTTAAGCCAGAAATGCGCGTCGTTCATTACATTGACGTTCACCCGCGTGATAAGTGTTTGGCGATTCATGGAAGACGTTGGCCCTCCTCATACTGCACCAGATACAACACCTTCTCTCGCTCCAGGCGACCAGCCATCTACCTTCACGCTGAAGCGACCACCCTCCCCCTCCTTTGACGGTCTTGACGACGAGATCACGAGAAAGAGGTTCAAGGAAGACTCTTCAAAAGATATGGCGCAAATACCGATAGCATCTACGTCTAAATATGTCGCTTTCTTCGAGGATCTCGCTCAGGAGCTCCAATGCGGCTGCTGCGCCGAACTCGTCTACCGACCAGTCGTAGTGTCACCGTGTCAACATTTCTTCTGCGGAAGGTATTCTTGGTTGATGTCTCCACAGTGTAATGAGATGCTAACAATGTGGCAGCTGTTGTGTACTTTGGATCAAGGTGAGCCGCCGTTAGACCGTCGGCGCCGGGTGCCACGAAATGTTCCGGACTACACCATCACGAGCGAGTTTGGTTTCGCCAAACGCGTTGCTGTGTTGCTTTCACGATTCGAGGAGGTGACACGGGTGCTAACTAGATTGATCTATAGAACGGTGGCACAAACTGTCCCGCCTGTAGAGGGGTCTCGAATTTCGTCACGCCATCGCGCCCTCTTCAGACAATCATTGATGTACTGCTACGCGCGGAACCCTCCAGGACACGTACAGAACGGGAACGAATGCAGGCGGACGAAATCTATAAAGCTGGCTCGTTGATGAGGGTGCGTACGGTGGTCTATATCCATGCGGTCATGTCTCGAGCACTCTGCCAGATTCCAACTCCCCGAGAGGCATCTCCAGAACCAAATCTAAACCAGAACGCGGACTACGCCCGTCCTTGTCCGCACTGCGGGCCAGATAACCAGTACGGATGGAGATGTCCACAACCAATCGTAGACTTTTCAGTCGACCCCGAACAAGCTTGGCATCTCGACGACGGTGCGCCACCGGGACATGCATATTGCGGAAACTGGTATGAAACTCTCATGTTTGATCCTCTAGCATCACTTGTGACTGTCTTACTAGTGAGATGCTGCTTGCCCTAGGAGCACCTATCACGACGAAATGTGATTTTTGCCAGGTGTCGTTCTGTGGAATCAACGTCCAGGGTAGATGCACTGCGTCACCTCTAGCTGCCCAAAACCCTCACAATATGACTGACATCGGTGACCTCATTCAATCCTCCGAGGTTTATGAGTGCTTTGAAGGCAACACTGTGGAAGTTGAAATCATGTTGGATTACTTGACCAATAGACAAATCACCCCAAGACAAATATATCGTGACGTGAGTTCGCGATCCATGTCCCTAGAGTTCCTGAGACATTAATGATTCGCTTGTAGATCGTGCAGCACCTACAGTCACATCCTAGCGGATTCCGACCCCTGATCGAATCGGATCTTTTTGTGGATATGCACAGTGTCGCGGCTGGAATCGATGACAACCCTAATGCGCCGAGGGCTTGCGTTTGTAGGCACTGTGCAACAGAAGTATTGCTCTGGGGTCTGAAGGAATGGTGGATCCGCGAACGTCAAAAGGGTCACCTGGACGCAGCCATTGCGAACCGTCCGGATTGTGAGCAAGGTGGCTCGTGTAGTCGACAGAAAGACCTTGGTACGTCATGTCAATTCGAGCGACATCTCAGCCCTTGAAAGTGGCGTCTGACATTCCTCGATTCCAGCGCATGCCAAGGAATGTGAGTTGTCGCTCGCCCATGGCTCGAACGATCTGACAAATGTGTCGTGTCTGACAGACAATCATCTGGTCTCGACTTTAGCAAACCGATTGGGACAAGCATCTGGGGCATCTGGTCTTCCTGGGAGGGATATATTTCACGAGCCAGAGAGGCGACACATTGAACCTGATCCAGCCACCGGTGCCCACGACGCTGGGGAGGCTGCTCAACCTTCGTCTGGTGCTGAGATGGGTACGTCTCTCGAGGTCGGTAGCGGTGCTGATGATAGATTGAATGCACCTTACTAGCATAGGGGTGATTTAAATGAAGATTGTCTTCTGCCTCCTGGAATTGATATTGAATCGTTTTTTACACTCCATTAAGTACTGCCCCTCATGTTTGTATTGGCAAGGTGGATCTATTATGTCTCCATATCCAATATATACGTGGTACATGTAAATTCTACATTAATGCTAGGTACGTTGTCGAACGAATGCCAAAAACATGCCAAAGGAGTGGCGAGGAATATATACGCAGAATAATATCCACAAACGAACGGCGTAGATCGAGCAACAACAGAAAGAAAGCTCCCTACATCGCATTTCCAAGTCCATCGTACATGGCAATATGATCCCAATTCCGACGACCGCCACGGCCTCCGGACCGATTCGAATGGACGGAAGCCGTGTCCTGGGCAAGAGTTTTGCGCCGCTTGCGCTCCTTGAGCTCTTCAGCCAGCCGCTCAAGCTTGGCTTTTTCTTCAGCCTTCTTCATCCTTTTCGCCTCCGCTTTCTGCGTCTTCTCCTCCTTTGCGTCTGCCTTCGAGGGCTTCGACGAAGGGATGCTCACGGTCGGCGACGTCGACGTCGACGTTCGTTCCGGTCCCAATTCAAAAGATCTCGAAGTTTTGGACACGGGAGAAATCATACGCGTCAGGGATTTCAGACCTGGACGCGGACCAGGCTGCACCTTCCGGGCCGTGGTCGCAGGCGGGCTAGAATCGATGGTGGACGATGGTGATTGGGATGCGATCGGGAAGGGAACAAAAAGGGGCGGCACGTTGACACGGAGGTTCTCGATGTTCCGGTTCTTTGTCCGAGTTTCCATGGTCTGCAGGGGTTGCATGTGTCCGTCCTGTTCGGAAGGATGCTCCATGGCTGCGAAGACGATACTCCCAGAGCTTTGTGAGATACGCCGATTTTCCGTGGACCGCTCCTCGATCATGGCGAGGGTATATGAAGACGAAACATGGTCGACGGGGGTTTTCAGAGTGGCTGGGCTGCTCGGGGGAGAATATGATCGCGATTGTGATGAACTGAAGGAGGTGGTCGAAGAGGAAAGTGATGGAGTATCGGAATCGCTTGTACTCACACAGGCACTAGATTGTTTACGTGCCCGACCGCGACGTGGAAGATGAAAACTGGTGGAGGCAGAATGTGAAGGGGCATGTGGATGCCAGTGACCGTCTTCAGGAAATGGTTCGGATT
Organism: Xerocomellus amylosporus; assembly: GCA_038090735.1. NCBI lineage: Eukaryota > Fungi > Basidiomycota > Agaricomycetes > Boletales > Boletaceae > Xerocomellus > Xerocomellus amylosporus. Next base: position 84,868 of record JBBPNE010000041.1, on the reverse strand, counting down.
CCGACTCAGACGTACTGAAGGTGCAACTATCGGGAGAGTATGAGGGATGTAGAGGAGAGAAAGGCTCCTCGTACTCCAGAAGGTGAGGCGTGATGGACGACTTCCCTTGGCGCTGATCGTAGTGCTTGATGCTCGCATCGAGGTAATCATCAAGATCATCATCCAACGCAACTCCAATAGCCTCTTGCTCTTCAGCAAAGCTGCGTGTATGTGAAACTGCCGAGGAGAGTAGTTCTGCAACGGCACAGAGCTCCAAGTCCGTGCGCGCAGAGACAATACTGAATGTCCTGTTGTGGTTTGCCAAGGTCCAGCTACCTGATGGCGTCAAGGTGCTCGCTGAGAAGGTCGCCTTATGCGAATGTTCATTTACTTGAGAGCTTGAAACCGATGCAGTAACCGGAATCTGATATGAGCCTCCACGAGTGGGAACGGCTATATGACGTGCAATCACAAGATTAGAATTCTATGGTTTACCAACGGCTTGACATAGGTGTGTATCCTACTTACTGGTTTTTGCAACGTGGCCCCTGCTGGTCGCAGTGTTTTGTTGATCGACGGCCGGCAGCCTGGCGTCTGAGGTCCCTCGGGCCCGAGCTGACGATCCTAAGGTCTCGTCTGACCCCCGCCCCTGGTGGTCGCTATCGCCTGGGTCAATATTACGATTACCCCCGCTGCCACCTTTGCTATCCGCGCGAGAACGGCCCGTCCTTTTCTGGCTATACGACTGGATAGTTGAGGGGTAACATGAGCTCTATGCATTACTACACGGGTAAGCCTGCAGCGAAAATCTCACCATAACAGTCTTCAGAGCGCTAAACGCAAAGAAGTAAATATGCCATCATGTCCCAATATTATAAAAAACGTACCGTATTTGGAGACTTCGACAGCTACAGAGTGTCGCTACTTCGTAAACTCCAACAGAAGTCGAATTAGATAGAGCCCGGTGCATCGCATGCTTCACTAAAGCTTCCAGGTGTGTGATCTGATACGTGTTGGAGAGGATCAATAATTGACTTAGGACTGCAGGAGCGTGTTGAAGAGGAGTGATGAGTGCGAAGGAATAAAAGTATTGCAATAACGCCAGTGTGATAGGATACGGTTCCGAGAGATGGAAAGCGCGCGGCGTCAACCGCGGATCTGGCCGAGGCTCTGACGAGTCTGGGGCTCCAGGAAGATCAGGAAGGCCGACATCCATGGAAGAGGAAGGCAAAATCTCCATAGCTTGGTGGGCGCGCTCCAGAAATTTTATCCGCTGGTCCTTGAACCACGGCCACCTATCCTCCAAAATCTTTCTCGAACATTTAATCTTGCGCCCATCATCACAAACAACCTCAAAATCCGCTAAAACCCCTTCCTCCAGCGCAGACAAACCAAACTCCTGCATAGGGACATCGAGCCGTAGTGGCGGCGGTTGATAAATGCCAAACGACTCCAGATCAATCACTGCGACATGATCCCAGCTGAGCAGTCGACGATTATAGTCATCCACCAGGTTTCCATTGCGATTCCCAAATATGACGAATTTATTAGCTTCCGTCCAGAGGCATGCTCGGAACCACGATCCAGAAGCAACAGCATTTCCTGGATCAATGCGTGACCAAGTCATCGTGAGCAGGTCGAGTGCCCAAATCGAGTAAGATTGATATGTGTGAGCGAGGTAGGTGCCGGCGATGAGAAAGTGAGTGCCCAAGATTGCGCCAGAGGGAAATCGAAGGCCAGGAGGAAAGGAGGTTCCGGTCATTGCTGTGGAACGATCGGTAATTGTGAAGTCAGTGTCAGGTAATGGAGAGAAAACTTCGAGTTCGCGCTTGACATCAGTGAACTTGAAGTATGTCGTGAGCAGAGGATCACAGTGACAAGCCAGGGGCGTACATTGTAGTTGCTGTAGAGATATATGTCGTTTGGAAAGTCGTCGGTTGGGGAGGCGGAATAAGGAAGATGAACAAGGGACTCGGTGGGCGTAAAGTCTTGAGAAGAAGGTGAGGACTTGTCTGAACGGAAGCGAGACCCTGGAGACCCTAGAATAGTAGCATTTTCGCGTGATTCCTCGTGAGGTAGCCGAACGCGTAGATTTCCGGATACTGCCACGCTACGGTAGGTGCCACAATGGTGGGGGAAGTTCCTCCGTTGCACCCAAGCTTTTCCGAGGAGATCATAAACATAGACATCATCCAACCACACGTTGGATAGATCTTGACCACCAATGATGAAGAGCCTGTCGGCTGTCACAGAGGAAAGATGTGCATATCGAGGCTTCGGAATTAGTGCATCGGCAGGTGCATCTGGAGATAATACATTTGTAGCCGAGGCGGGAAGCCAGTGCATCGTCGACAAGTCAAGAAATCGAATGTCATTCAAAACGCAAAGATCCTCTGTATTGGAGGAATTGGGAGTGTTACCCATTCCACCAAAAATGATGAGTTGGTTGTTCCCTGAGAGCGAGAGATGAGCAGACAAAGCGAGAGGAAGCGAGGGTGACCTGCATGTTTCCGCGCTGTGAAAGTAACGGGGTTCGGGTACATCGTCGTCCGGAAAGGGAGTCGTTTTCTCCCAGATAAATGTATCGAGATGGAAAATATAGAGGTCTGAGACCATGCGTCGTTCGGTGACCAGACGACCGCCCTGCGGATGATGAGGGGGGGAAACGGAGAGCGCAGGAGTTGTCTCACAAAAAGATACATTTTGGAACCGACGACGGTGGTGGATGCGCCCTGTGAAGTGGTGAAGAGAGGGAGAAGGGGAGACGAGAAGGGCTTACGACAAGCTTTGCAGGGACATCGCCCGAGGTCTTCCTGCAGTAGGTTGTGAGGTCGGATATGGAATGCATCGGACACGGAGGAGGGGGGGAGGGAGGGAGATGGAAGGAGGAACGTGAACGCTGGCTAAAAGTATGAAATCAAGCACACGCTGGGATCACACTCGGCTGCCATCTCAGATTGCTTGTTCGGCTCGTGCCGTAGTGACGTGATGGCAACAGACCACGTGCCACAATTTTGCCAACTCTGTATTTCGGATACCGCAAACTTCGGGAACAGGAAACAACTTGCCGACGCTGTTTGTTGTCGTCCCGCCGCTGGCTGTTGTCAGACCTGCCAGTCGGGTAGGAGAGCGCATGGAACATCCTTGACCGATGAGGCACAGCTACTCTCACACTCATACGGCCCGACGAATCCTTATCAGCGTCCTATCGCAGCAAGAATCGAACAAACCTTAGTAAGCGGTTCTCCGTTCTACCTGCCTTTGCTCCATGAAAAGCAGGTACGTTGGCGAAATGAAGTTATTTGCGCTCGTCGATGCTCCTCCACACGCTCGTGTACCTCACAGATGTTAACGAATTACCAATTTGTCCGCAGTCAGTGGGTTTATTGTCTTCGAATTTGGTCATCCATTCCCTTCCAAAGAAACTTGGTTTCATCGATAGACCATGTTTACCGAAATGAAGGAGCAAACACTCATTCATATCCAATGGCTGCAGTCTGCAGATGCGTCAGGCTCCTCCGTACTGATCGAGTGATGGTGACGTGGGTTCAAAACATGCGGGGTCCGTCAAAAGCAGAGCCTAGAGGATGAAGATGAAATGCGATCGACATCTGTCCTGCAAGGCTCATTGTGCGGAGAAAGTGGCTCTCCCCTGACATTGCGTCCTGATCAAGCGCCATTGATTGGTGGGGCTCGAAATTCTGTGACTCTAGGGCAGAAGGCACTGACAACGTTGACACCCCCTGATTCAAACTGTTTCCGACTAAAACATCTGATCGGCGACTTTGATGGCGCGACGAACAGTTGAGACCGGATGCAACGAAAGTTATGTACAAGTCGACAAAACCACCGTACACAATATGTAACGTTACCACTTGACGACTCCAGCAGGACAACTAGTGGCAAAAAAGGAGATTCAGGGTCGTCGTATGTTGCAAGCGAGAGCTATCAGTACAAGACCACTGATCTGCAACACGAGACAGTCGTAACATTACGACTCTAGCACAGGCCAAAATTTTGAGAGCTGTCATTGAATGATTGGAGGACAACTAGCAAACAAGGAGACTCGGGCCATCACCGCGCTAAAAACTATCCTAATTACACTTTTATATTTTATGCGCAGCCGAGGCCAGTTGATGGAAAGTTTGGTCTCCGATGGTGTGCGAATCAAAAGTACTTACAACTACTACGTTCGGACTGGTTGGCATGATCTACCGAAAGGCGACTAAAGTAATTCCGAATAGATTCCTATCGCAGTCACCGCTTTCCCTTCTCGTTGTCAGGCGTGCGCGTGATCTGTCATTCAACTCGACTCCATCCCTGGATATGTCCCTCATAGACGTCGCGGAGACAAAAGACACCATCCAAGTTCGCTCACACCTTCAGTATAACACCCCAGAACATATCTCCCCGCACAGTGTCCATCCATCTCCCCTGGAACAGTTCCACATCTGGTTCAATGACGCCCGCAATGCTGGTGTCCGTGAACCAGAATCCGTGTCTTTGTCCACCGCCACGCCATCCGGTATACCCTCCTCGCGTATGGTGCTCTTTAAACAACTAGACAAGCGAGGCTTCGTGTTTTACACTAATTATACCTCCCGCAAGTCTAAAGAGCTCGACCAGAATCCCAATGCTGCCTTACTCTTTTTCTGGAGAGAGATATCGAGGCAGGTCAGGATTGTTGGCAAAGTGGAGAAATTAAGCGAAGAAGAAAGCGAAGAGTATTTCCAAAGTCGCCCCATCGACAGTCAGCTTGGCGCACTGGCGAGCAAGCAGAGTACCGTCATCGGGGAAAATGACTTGCAGGAAAGACTCGAGAGACTTCGAAAACTCCACCGAGTCGATGAGAGCACGGAGGGAAAGATTCCCCTCCCAAAATTTTGGGGTGGTTGGAGGGTTCTTCCAAGGTAACGTCATAACCCTTCGATGGGCAATTCTGGTGCTGAACTCCATCAGTGAAATGGAATTCTGGCTCGGGAAGCCATCCCGTCTTCACGATCGAGTCCGATACCTGCGCGTCGAGGGATCTTCCGACGAAGAACCTCACTGGACGATTGAAAGGCTGTCGCCCTGAAGACAAATTATCGACGCAGCCATACGCGGTTCAGAACCCAGTGAAGGCCGTTCTAAAGCTACATTACATGTTATATTCGCTGCCGCGCGGGCCCATCGTATCGTACATGGTGCTCGAACCGCAAAATACCAGGGTCACACATCCCATATCTGTAAAGTTGTATCAATCCGTTCGGTTTCTATCATACCAGTCGGGATGAGACGAACAACTTGAAGTTGACTTCTCAACCATATCGCCCTGGTCACGACGCAAGATCCGAACATTTCAGCAGTTAACGTATACCTCCTCGAATGGGTAAAACAAATTTTTGGCCAATTCAGTTACTCAGCCCGAGACTCAGAGTGCTTATTCGATGGCCTGACCCATGACATAGAGTCTCGATCGGGCTCAACTACTTCGAAGTGTAACTGTACCTGGGCACCAGGGCTGGCACTAAAATGCCATTTCTGAGCAAGTCATTTAGTATGGATGCGTCACGTCTGGCCGCCGAGTCGATGTTCATTTCAAGTTGATTCTCCTCTCGTGTCACCGCATGAACGCTCATAACAGATGATGTAACTTCCGAACAGATCTGTCGGACCTATTGCAGTGAGAACTCTTGTCTTGAACGCCGCTCAATCGGCTGCGCCGCGACGGCGAGAGTGCGACGATTACTGGTGTTTCCTTGAAGCCAGTCGACCGCGGCTCAACATTTCAGCCGAGAAGGTTCTCCTGTTCGTCTCCTGCATATGGCAGCAGGCACGGTGCGTCCTTCCAATCGTGTTTCAAAGAGTTTCAAAGAGGGACAACGAACGGTGTCAAAGTTCAAGTTAGCGCTCGGACGCAATGTCCACATTATGAGCGGCCATCTTGATCGAACCTAAATATTCGGATCTTATCGGACCTGTGAACCTGAACTTCTGACGCCTTGGATTTCTTGGGCTATTCTCTCTCGCACTGACCGCAATACTGAATCTGCATACTCTCTTGTTCATACAGTGTGGATATCAGAAGAAAGTCCTTCAAATCACGCTTCAATAAATTGCTTGCCGTTGGCGCTAATGCGTAATCTTTCATTGGCGAGTCATCGGTGGGCGATATGGTCGCTCGAAAGTACGCTTCTGGAAGTTACGCACTCGCTATTTGTGGTCGGCTGCATTATCCGCCGATAATGCGGACTACGCGGAGAGACTCGGAGGCCTTCATGACAACAAATTCGACCTGATAAGCAGAACGTAAAGGGTACGAAAGCATGTTCTCGATTTGTAAAACCGAAGTACATGCAAGTTAGAGCAGTGAAGCCCTACACTTCGTCCCAACGATGGAAATCGACGACGGAGAATTTGGCTTCTGCCTCGGGTGATCCCTTTTTACAGTTGTCGATCTAGAACATGCCCGGAACATTGACAAATTTTCTACGGAAGATGTTGGTTCGAATATACAAGACATTCATCTCCATCCAGCCAAGTAATAGTACACAATGCATAATGAACGGCTGCTAATATATGCTAGGTTAAAGCATTTCACATGATCTCCGAACTACTCTGGTCGTCCCTAAGCATTGCTTCAACCGTTCCCCACCACACTAAAGGAAACTCCACCAACTATTCATACATAGAAGTCACGAAGGTCATAAATCCATGTCGTTCACTGTAACTGGAGAGAGCATGAACAATCGTGTTATTAGGTATGAAAGAACTCCACTTCCGTACCATTTACTTCAAGCTGTCACGACAGTCCCACACTTGGCATTTTGAACTTGAGTTGCTGTTGCGACCACAGAACCTGCTGCTAAACCAATGCTACCCGCCCAATCGGTGAATGCCACCTTCCCGATATTGAAGTTTTGAGACGAATCAACTGCGGTGATCAATGTGGTCACCGTGGAACCGTTGGAGGCAACAAAACTTAGTTGCCAGCAAGTGCCGCACAAGGGAGAGTTCCAGGTGAGTCCCGGAATGCCACCCACGAAGGGAAAATTGGGGATCTTTCCCAAGGTAGGCCACTTTGCTTCGAGCCCATTGACGCCATTGGAACAGGCGGTGCTACTGAGTGGCCAAGTGGGATTGTCATAGGTAGCGTCCCACGTGACCTTCGTAGTTCCGAGACATGGCAAGACAGCAGCAGAAAGGATGGCGAGGGATGGGATAAGCTTCATGATGAGAAATAAGGCTCGAGTTATGGTTTGCTAAGACACTTCACAGTTGAAGAACGGCGAACTAGGCTGAGTGTAGTGTCCCTTTGGCTTCATCTTTATACTCTTGTGCGCTGGGAGTTCCTGACAGTGTTCGCCAAGAATCCCCCTAACATTGGCGGTTGGCGGCGATGCTACAGCTTTGAGTGATTGGTGACGTCGGAAGTCCGACCCCGACCTTGAGTACGGAATGTGTGCGGGGTGCGCTGTCCGCGCGGGGAACGGGTCCTGGGGAAAGTCCCCCTGTGGTGCTGTGTAGCTGGACCTTAGAAGTGGCATTGGATTGATTGCTCACTCACTTGGTCCCTTGGAAGGTTCGAGTTATTTCATATTTATGCCCTTGTGTGCCGAGAGTTCCTGACAGTGTCCGCTAGGGGTCACCCTAACATTGGTGGTTGGTGCTGATGGCTACAGCTTGAGTAATTGATGGCGTGCCGGCTATAGAAATTTTTGCGCGGTGCGCGGTGCGCGCGAGGAATGGGTATGGGGAAAGTTCTCCTGTGGTACTGTGCAGCTGGATATTAGAAGTGGCATTGGATTTGATAGCTTAATTGCTGACTCACTTGGAAGACTCGAGTTATTGACGCCCGTCTACGTCTCCCAGTAGAAATGTACAATCCCGGGATATTTTGACATGTCGTCAAGCCCCTAAGATGTGTATGCTCCCTTGAGGTCCAAAAATGCCCAAAAATCCACACCATTGAGCATCGAAATATCGCTCGCACCTACCCTCACAATCCGCAAGCGCTAGCTAGAACTTGGACAGCCGCAACAGTCACAATGCCCCCTCAGCGGCAACGTCACTGATTAACGCGTTCATTGCTTCAAGAGAGGTTGAAATATGAAGCGGAATCCACTGGAACGATGTTTGTTTGATCATTGGCAACCGTGGCGTATGTCAACTGCCAACAGGGGTCACCGCACACTGTGAAGTTCCAACCGGGGCCTGGGACACCTCCTTAATGTGCAAGAAGTTAGGTATTGTTCCGAGAGTCAGGTACTTTGCTTGGGGCCCGTTGGCACCACTGAAGCATGTTGTGTTGCCTGGACAGAAGCCGGGGCGCAGGTGGGACTCACGTTTCGGCATTCCGAGCAAAAGCAGAGAAAGCACAGGCAGAGAGGACAGTAAGAATCGTGACGAGCTTCATAGTGGGTAAAGAACAGTGATGTAGAGTGAGCATTGGATGCCATGAGCGTCCAACAGACTGAGGTGAGTTGCTCCGAGTTCTAACCCTTCATACCTGCAACACATCAACGAACTGGCACGAACAGTTGGAGTTGCAGACACTGATAAGTTTACCCAGTGGATGTTCTATCTAAGGCGAACTTGGAGCCTTCCCATCGCTGGGCAGGTGCAGGATAATTGCCTGAAATCAGCCAATCTGATCAGTAGCCGCCAATCGATGGAGGAAATCTGTGGCGAACCATATTCCCCAGCTGGCCAGGGATCTGCCGCCGCAGCAGAAACCACAAGTTACGTGTTCGTTTAGCTTAAGTTGCCGGGCCAAAATGACTGTAAGCGACTCCATGCAGGGCCGGCAGCAAGTATGTAACGTTGTCGCTTGGCGGTTCCACACTGGCAGGCCATTTCAGACTCCAGAGCTGTGAGTGGAAGACAGCTATTAGCAAAAAGGAGATTCAGGGTCGCCGTTGTGCTAAAACTGGTAGACTCAACTGGCGGGTCGATCGGTCGATCGGACCGAGTTCACCGATAGGATGCTCGATTCAGGGAGAGCCAATCAGAAACACACTGCTTCCAAATTGCAGAGAACGACATGGAGCACCGTGCAGTAATGCATCCGGTAGTGTGATCTGTTTAATCAGCAGTGAGGCCAGAAGTTACTGCACTCGTCGGCGTGCCGGATGCTAAAGCACTGTTTCTGAATCAACCTCATTCGATATTCAGCGCTTGCCAGTGGTGGAGCGAGCGTACCAGCATAGCTATTAGAGTCGGCGGTGGAGTACTTGTCTTGGCGTCTTCCCGCTGGTTGAGCGCCCTGTTCCGAAGAATGCGATATCCGAAGCGCAGGTTATCTGAGGAATGTAAGCATGAGCCGAAGATGGGCCTGCCAAAACATTTGAATCCGCCAGTATCTTACGTGTAACTCGCAGGATCCGAATTGGAACGTTGAGACCAATTATATCTTTCAGAACAGGGCGACGGATAAGGGCGCTGCGACTGCGTTCGGGCTTCTCCCTTTGCAGCCAACCAGCGTGCCTTTGCTCTAGCCTCAAATGTTTGTTTGGCTCCCACATTGTCGCCTCTGATCCACTTGTTCATGGCCTCACCTTGCAACCCACGACCAAAGGAGAAGGTGAGGTTAGGCAATCGGGACAGAGAGAGCGGTGAGCTAACAACCCTTAGGAGCTTTGAATGGCACTCAGCATTAAGATACAGCCTGCATCGGAATCCGACTGACCGCCCCCCCTGAAAACAGGGTTCTCCATGTGCAGGAACTTGTCAGGAACCGAAGGCACTTACGGGAAAGGAAAACGACACCTGCGACTGATACGGGCACGGAACGAGCAAGTGCCGTTGACGTCGCAAGGCCAATTTACTGACGTGGTGCTGCGAGAGGGGTGTTTAAGACCTGGGCCTGACGACACATCGATTTTTTGTTACATTGTGACTCTCGTATGAATTTAAAACGCCATAGTAGCACAGCGAGCATAGATCAGACTGGTAATCTTGACAGGAGCCTCCACACTTTTCTTCAGGTCCGCGTCCTCTGCAAAATCGACATCGGGCTGGACGATGGGGACTAAGCCGACTTGCTGACTGATCGCGGCGAAGCGTGCCAAGCTCTCTGCTTGAACTTCGAGGCCAGTTTGAGAGGGAAGAGTGGATGAATTGCAAAGGATTGGAGCCCACCATTTGCTGAAACGTGCCCCAGCCTCATAAGCCGCTTGTAGCGTATGCAGAAAGTCGACAAGACTTTGAATAGCAGGCTCCAGGGGGGTGGTAAGAGGTGCATCGGTATCAGCACGCACCCCGGGGATGATTTCCCTGTTCGTCAAGACGGGAGCCAGCTGAAAGTTGCCTCGTGGTACAAAATGACACGCGAAATGTAATCCAAGTTTCCGATATTAGGCACAGTTAAAGATGGGAGTCGTGCCGGGAGATATGCATACCAGTCGGAAGCATTCGTAAAGACACTCCCTCCAGCGCTGCCTACGCTCGCGATTCTGTGCGTCGGTGTCCACCTTCGATTTTGCGTAGATGCCTTCAGCAGCCAGTTTCGTTCAAGGACCTGGACATGCGGTTGCGGATGATTCCCGTGAACGCAGCGAATCATTGAAAGATTTAAAGATGGCGCAGTTGGTCATGTTGGAAGTCAAGGCATGGTCAGGCAACTAAGCAAGTCAGCGTCCAAGTCAGAGAGGCCGCTCCGGTGGAATGTACACCAGTGAGAACCGGGTGCTACCCTGGTTATTTCCATTCGCTGTAGCCTGCAAGGGCCACGTTTGTTCCAGGTTATCTTTGACGCGAAACACTGTGGTAGGTGAATTACAGTAATGAAGCTCAGACGAACAAACAACCAACAAAGTGGACTCTACTTGCACTCATGCGCGGGGCAAGGCAACTCAACTTGCTTTTACGACTAACTAAGCCAGCAGCGTTGCGAGGAGTTTCCTTGGGCAGATATGCCTCGACAAGGACTCGACAAAATCAACGGACCACCGAAGACGACGGTGGTGACTTTCGGCCTCCTTGGGTGTACTCGGGCTCCCGCTTTCTAACTTACACCGCGATACCTCGTGAGGCTACCCCGTCTATCTACTGCTGCAATCGTGGCGCTCACCAAATCTCTGCTATCTAGTCACGCTCCTCTACTGCGCTTTCCTCGCCGACTGGGGCGAGCAAGAACATATATTTATGCCCGTGAGTTGCTTGCTTGGCCACGTAACTCACGCCAACCATCACCATGTGTTAGTTGCGCAGATGGGTATCGGAGTATAGGCAAACGATTCTCTCCCTGTCTCCTGAAGAAGCGGCTCTCGTTCGAGGAAACAATGGACAGGCGCCGCCCGACAGCTCCTTGTCACCGCCGGACAAGAGCTCATAAGTACAATGAATCACCTTTCCCATTCCACGAAGGACCGGCAATATAATACCCCGTGGAATCTACGCATGTACAGAGAAAAGTAGTTTAATATGCGACAAGTATCTACATTACAAGCCAGTTCATCGTCGACCGTGGTGCGGCCATGTTGATCTGCCAAGTACAGTACATAAACGTTGAAACCTTGATACGAAAAACTATGCAGCTCCACCGGAACGATGCAGACCGCATCACCGACATTTATTCCACCTCCTCCACAAAATGGCTATCAACCATTGTCCGGTGGGCATTCATACGTTTCAGTACGATCTAACATCAGTCTTATTCGCGAATTGTTGCGGGAAAATGTCACAGAGGTCGAAATCTACGCCATCAAACGGCAATACCTAGGACTGCTTCCCCAACAGCAGATAATCGACATTTGCCTCACTTTCGAAGCCCATGCACCTCTGCACGTAAAAAGTACGGTGTGGCCATATGACATCCGTGCCGCCATTGCCTCCATACAGGCCCAGAAAGCCCAAGCGTCGCAGACTCAGACGTCTCCAGAGTCGGACGCGCCTTCAAAGACCTCTGCTCCTGATGTCGACAGTTCGTCGGCAGAAAAGACAACCCAACCTCAACCGGGTTCATCACAGCAGTCGACACCTGCACCAACACAGGCCGGGCCATCTGGCTCACAACCACCGATCTCCACCACAACCCCAGGTTCACATTACCCACATCACCCGTACTACAATCCCACTTATCCACATGCGCCCTACTATACGTCTCCTCACGCGACGTATGGCTACCCTTACCCTTCGTATCCTCAAACTCCCCCAATGTACCCAGTAAATCCGGGGAGCCACCATCCGCCATTGTTCACCAATACACCACTTGTCCACCCTCCCCATCCTGCTCCGGAACCGCCTCCCTCGCTCAGTAGTGTTGACGATCTTCCAAGTTATGAGGAGATGATCGTTGAAGCACTCGTAGACTCGGGTGACCCCGAAGGATGTGCACCAAAGAGTCTTTTCAGCTGGATGGCGATGCATTACCCTTTGCAAACGAATTTCCGTCCCTCAGCCAGTCAAGCTCTGCAAAAGGCTTACAAGAGAGGTCGCCTGGAGAAAGGAAGTAATGGAAAATATCGACTTAGCGAAAACTGGGAGGGTGGTAATGTATGCATACAAGTTCCTCATTCTTACATGATGTTTGCTTAGCTCAAGCTCATCCTAGACTTCCAGGCGGACGACGCGTCGTCCGCAAACCCTCGCGCAAACTGCGTTGCCAGTACCCGGCTCACAGCCAGCATCGTCGTCACCATTTACGCATGCTCCTCTTGTTCCTCATGGAGCTAGCAATTTGCAAACTCGCCCTCCTCCTCCCGGACAACCCCCAGGATATGGAAGGTATCCTTTTGGATACCCATACCAAGGCACGTCGGGATCTGCGCATGCATCGGTTGCCCGGAATAGGCCGGGGATAGCTTCTCAGAAGCAAGCGGCCGACGCTGTTGACCACGAGATAGGGGAAAGCAGCGATGCTTGGGAAGCAGCACAGAACATTCTAAAAGCTATCAACTTTGGACAGCTTTTCCAAATTTCGAACGAAGAGAACGAAGGAGAGCCCTCGACGTCTGGTAATTTATCCAACCAGCAAGCAACTGCCGATGCACCTGATAAGCCATCGTTGACTTTGGGTGCAATATTTCGCGAGGAATCTGCTAGCTCTCGCCTTGATGGCGCGGGAAGATCGACAGAGCTCAATGCGGAGCAAAGAGCAGCATTACAAGCACAACTTGCGCTTCTGGCCGCGCAGTTAGCAGAACTCGCAGATGTCAGTGAGGACGAGCTTTCACACAACCTGGAGGTTTCACAGAGGACCACCGACATGTCCGACGCGTATACGCCTCAGGTCCTAGGTGAAGGATCAGGTCTGGGTGATGACAGTGATGACGTCGACAATGAGGACATAGACATGGTAGAGGTCCCGGTGCCGATGGCGTCTCTGACAGCCTGACCCAAGTACACTCATGATCTTCCAATTTTTGACTATACATAGGCCAATCCATCATCCTTGTCATCTCTCGGGAGGATTGAGAGTGTCTCGCCATTTCTCATGGTGGTTACTTACTGGAATCTCTTTGAGGTAAGAGTTGCAAAGTTTCCAAATTCACCCGAAAGGTATCGGACCGCCCAACGATTTTACCAACCGAGTTGGTCCTGTGCATGGGCTGCTGTTCTTCTTGCTTGTTTATGATGAAGTATCACACACGACGCAACTTTGTCTGCGGCAGATTCTACTCAGCCTCTCAGCGTGTGCACGCGTCGGGCACGATGTGACTAGGAACTCGCGGGTAGCTATGTACTCCTGAGAGAAAATGTAAAAGGGTTGCAAGGATCGTCATTTCATAGGGGGGGACTAGAATCGCTGCGAGTCCGGGACAACAGAATTGTAGCAGAATGAGACGTGACGCTCAAGAGATGACGGACTTTATACAACCTTGTACTGGTTCGTCGTTCGTCGTAAGCATCGCTGAACGCTCACTCCAAGTGCTGAGGGGGGTAGGGTAAACAAAAACACAATTAACAATCGAGATACAGGACACAAGCACGCCACCAAAAAAAAGGAGCTGTCGTACACGTCGCATTCAAAGTCGTCAATTGATCTTTATCAGTTCTACCTCGAATTTCAAAGTAGCGTTTGCAGGAATCACAGGGGGGAATCCCCGAGAGCCATAAGCCTGTATGTTATCAGAAAAAAAGTGGTTCTGGGGAGAGACTTGGCTCCTACATAATCCGGAGTAATAGTCAAGAGCGCCTTTTGATTGAGCGACAATTGCACGACGCCTGTAGGGAGATGAAGCCCCAGTGGTATCATGATAGCATCTGTTCACTCACCCTCGTCCCATCCTTTGATAACCTTGCCAACACCTATTTTGGTTTCAAAAGGAACATTGCTGACAATCGATCAGAAGATCAACAACGCGGATGAGCAGACGTGAACGCAAACGTACCGGTCCCTGCTCGAGTCGAAAGGCGTACCATCCAGGAGTGTACCGACATAATGAATCTTCACTTTATCTATTGCGATCTCAGTACGATCGATTGGGATTGCGGAATGGACGTACCTCCAACGACCGGGAAGTGGATGCCATCCCCAGCAGTGATCGTCTCGATGGTGACGCCCTAGGACACTGTGTCGGAACATGGGGGTGCCGGAAGGTGTGGTTTTGTGCGACTCACCATTGTAAGATCGATGACCAAGACACGGTGGTTGCAGGATAGGATGTGTGGCAATCACTTATAGTGGCAGTGGGCGGAGTGCGGATCTTGATCCGAATCTGGTATACGACTTGCGATCACAGATTGGTTATCGATGTCGATGCGATGGAATGATACATGATGTGCTCAGTCACCATTTATATCCCCTCATGGCTGGTTGGTTTGCTTTCGCGCAAGTCTTTGCAGAGTCGCTGACTCAGGCTTGAAGCAGCACGCCAGCCGTTTTCTGCAACGGAGTACTGAGGTAACGAATTGACCTCTGCCCTGGTCAAGAGACACATCGATAAAAGGTTATCTCACCTAATAATAGCTCATCCAATGCGGGGAAGATCATGATGAACAGCTAGATTATCGTCCCTGGCGGAAAAAAGGGGGGCTGATTTGAAAACGTATGAACACCAGGTCAAGGCACCTTTATACCCTTGCTGAACGAGGGCGGAACTCGGCGAACCCGGGAAACCGTATGCAAATAGATATGACATACGGGAAGGCTTGGGAAAGCCGCTATAACAATATTAGACAAGCCTGCTAAGAGAATCAGCTGCCACCCGGGCCAGACAAAGCGGGCCACCGGCAGTCCTGTTGAAAAGGTAAGCCATCGAGAGAAATGGAAAGAAGCAGTGTCAGAAAATTTATTGTCGCACGGAAAGTCAATCTGATTAACCGCGCTATGGGCAGGTCTTCCCTCATCTCACGGAGGGGTCAACAAAAACTCCAAGGCCACACCGTTGGCTGTGGGTGCGTGTGTCCCAGTACAAGGCAGAATCCATCGGGACAATGGGTATCATGCCAGCACAAGGCGAGCAAGTATTTAAGACTAGAAAAAGGGACTTCTCTGATGTTTCTTTGGCAGGTCCAGGATTGTTAGTGTTCGAAATGCAAAAGTTCTGTTTATCTTGAACAACGAATATGGGATCTCTTTAGGTGCTGAGTTCAATCGATACCAACAAACTCTTTCACATGTTGCTTTATGAGCGCATCTCGCAGCGGTTGGCTACCCCCGAATAGCTTACGCTAGTCTCAACGCTCTTTTTTCCCATACCATACACTGATACAGTCTCGTAAGTGTCCCTGGCTCCCACTGGCAGCTATTCTCAAAATCAAAGGATATTTTCGTGGTCATTTTGGGAAGAGTGTCATTCCTCCCGCCCTTTCTTTCCTCCGGTGCAACTCAGGTACAGTGGTATGTTCACTTCACAGACAGGGGACTCTTTCGAGTTTAACCTCGGGGAGGCCGACAACCAGTCACCCCATATGATTTCCTCATCCAAGGCCCATCGCTCAATTGCCCACCGGGTTGCCAATGACAACGTCACCCTATCCAATTCGTGCATGGCGTTGCTACGCACCCATGCACCCGGTGATTGCCGCGGTCAGTGATTATGTTGCCTCGATCTCACTGGCAAAACGTGCTAGATCTCCTGCCGGTGTACACGGTGCATAGTATAGTCGTACACACACCCCTTGCTCAGAGCCTTCTGCGTCGAGGCATCATGGCAACAGCCTTCCCCGCATATTGGAACCCTCACTGTCGCACACACTTGATACATCCTGCTGGAGAATTGCACCTTTTGCGCATACTCTCATAAGATTGCCCATGAGGCTTTGATTTATTGCGTGAGTTGAAGGGTCTCTGCTTTATGATGCCGTACTGACTCTCGTGAAGCTCGCATGATGATGTTACATATTAGTCAAAATCGCCGTTATGGTGCGCCCCTCAGTCCCGTTAGATTAAGATGGCACCCATGTAGGGTCTGACGTGCGAATCCGATTCCTCGCTGCCCCACACCTGCACAGCCGTGACCTTGCGCCAAAGAAGGTGAAAGCCGATGTGACATGACACTTAAGGGACTCATTCCAGTGCAAGGCGCTCTAGATTCGCAGATCAATAACATATGAAGAATTCATCTCGACGTTGGTCCAATACTTGGTATGAACACATGAATGAGAGGCAGCAAACGGGTGTGATGCTGAACGAGCATGTACTCCCGCGGGCTTTGTTGGCCGGTTACTGGGAAAGCCTCGCACTTGACGTGAGGACTGCTATAATTGATTAGAGTGTGTGTCCACGGATTTTGGCATGACAGGGAAGAACTTCCCTCAAGCTGGTCAGATTGAAGCCGTGCTCGCCCGACCCGACGGTCCGCTCAGTGGCTAATTCCCCGGACAGGAAAGACATCCCGATGCGGGGAGCCTTGCAACATAACGTCGGAGCAAGCGTTCCGACGCCACGTCAACGGCCGAGGAGTGGCTATCTCCCCTGACAAACATATGATTCTCTTTAGTTTTCACCGAGGCCGCGGTCTTGTCCCGTCTGCCTCGCCGTGGTCGCACTACAATCGGACGGAGACGGGATGCGAAACAAATATGCGATTTATTGACATGGGGACGGACGGTTGGCCATACGGAAATGGGTGAAGCATATGGCTCCCCCGCATGATTAAGACTTGTGCCCTGTGTTACCCGCTAGGTTAATCAGTGGGTCCCACAGAGTAGAACAAATTTACGACGTTTGGCACGCGAACTCTATCCGTTTCGTTTTTCCACGACAGGATCGTGGCGTACTTGCTCAGAATGACCTCGGACCTGTCTACGGAACTGACAGTCGTCGGTCGACATCCTTGTGACATCCTGGCCATGAGGCACTTCATCCTTGGCAGGAATATTTAATCTGTGGCGTACCAACCAAAATCATGTTCCGCAAATGGATCTGATGGACCGAGACTGCGAGCATCGTCCTCCTTACTGAGTATTAGAAAGATGATATTCTATTCTACATGATGTTTTTTGTCCAGACAGTTTATCGGTAAAACACCGTAATCCAAGTGCTAAGATTGGGCGTTGAGATGTTTTCTGTCTGTCTAAAATTTATCTTATCGGTTCCATGTTTTGTAAGAAAAAATCCGATAGGCTTGCAGTACGACGTATCCACCCGTAGTACTTAAATCTCGGGACAGGCACATAACTTGCCAAGATCAGGCGTAAATGGAACGAGTCTGACCGATCAGATGGACATGCTGTGGAGTTTGGACATGTCCGCACAACCTGACAGTACAAAGATGGCGGCCTCCGCCGACACGCAGCACGCGGAATGTGTGGGGCATGGGATAATTTAGGCTGTGGGGAGATCTGGGACGAGTGACATGTGCAAAAACTGGCTTTGTGAAAGTACGCCATGGCAGTGCTGGACGGATCTAAGAGTGGGCGGAACAGAAGCAACCACGGACGCCCGTAGGATGGAACCCAGGCTCTACAAGTTCAAGTCGCCGAACTTCGTCCTCTGCGGACACTTACCGGAGCGATTCACCTGTGCAGGCGTATCACCGACCAAATGCAACCGGCGATCATTCACGGTCTCTAGTCAGCATGACAGCGATGGCAGAGAATTCATCAATTCGTGATCAATGTACGTTGTACAGTGCTACTTACAATAAACCGATGCAATGCGATAGCGAATTGTCATGAGTCCAAGAATATAGAATCATAAGAAAAGAAAATACTAAAGGCAGTAGCACAATCATTAGCCCTCCCGGATCGAGTATGTACCCAACCAACCCGAACAAAACTCGATGTCAATGACCCCAAATATTAGTCCAAGCTCCATATACTACTGGTAATGTAAATGCGCAACTGGTGGTACAAATGTACGGAACCGAATCAAAGAAAATATTATCGAGTACAAGCGTATGGCACAGAGATATGAGATTTTTGTTTGGAAGGCATCGTGATGTGGTCGGCGGCGAAGGTAGAGATGTAGCGCGATTAGGAAAGACGACGAGGTCATTATGTGCGGATGATAATCATACGGGCGTGCGTTTGTAATTCTGAGGAGAAATGCGAGTGAAAGAGAGAGAGCTGATAAGTCAAGGGTATGCGTCGTGGGTTGGCGGTATAACCATCGTCGTCGCTCCGCAGGGTATAAGTCCGTGATGCTCCAAAGGCAAAGACATTTCTGGAATCATTTACCACTTTCGTTCGGGACTGACTTCCTTTCCATGGAAGAGAAAGAGGCGCTTGAGAGGCTGGACAACTTCAACCTCGACTTCGACCTCCGTGAGGTATCCGTCGACAATACGGGATTCAATGCGTTTCTCCTTCTTCTTCGGAGGCATCATGATGGGATAAGTCTTGATGTTATCGTACGACCACGAACGGACTGAAACTAAATGAGTAACGATGCTACAAGTGGTATTCACAACATACCTTGAACCTGAGGTCGGGATGATTCTGATCCTAATGCACTATGTTGTTCATTCCACATACTATCCTCACTGATGGCACTAGGATAGCGACTGAGTGGGCTGCTCAAACTTGTGGAGGAAATGCTCTGGCTAGATGCGCTGTGTGCCCGCATGGTGACATTAGGAACGAGCAGGCGACCTTCGGCACCCGCCTTTACTAGAGGAGTCTCTCGACGGCGACGAGAGGATGTCGATGAAGGAGACAACGAAGGGGTGGACTGAGCCATAGAGGGGAAGAGAGCAGACCGTGACTCGCAACGCCGAGTTAGAGGGAGAGTGTATTTGGCGTACAACTCGTCGGTATAGGACTGACTCGAGCGGGGAAGAGGTTGAGATGATCGAGGCTGCGCAGGAAAAGAGGACGAAGAACTCGATGTCGCAAGGTCGCTGGTTGTCCACTGGACACCCCTGCTCGAGGTGGCAGCGAAAGAGGATTTACTTGGCATGCCAACGGTTGCCACGGAATCTGAACGAGGAGAGAAGGAATAGACAGATTCGCGCCAAGCGTCACTACCGTCAGTCCAGCCAGGGATTGGTTTCTGAGGCGGAGGTAATTCGTTTCGGGATGTAGGACGTTTAGCGGCAGGGTCTGCGCAAAGGGCAGCTTGAATTCGCTTAGCGGCCATCATGACGCCGCCCTGATAATCATTGCGGAACTCAGGGACAGTTGCGGCGGTGGATTGAACAGGAACAATTGGTGGCGGAGGAGGTAATGGAGGGAAGTCATAGATGGCGGCAAGGGTGGCAATGCTGGGAGAAACGGTAACGATGTCGGATGAAGACAAAAGGCACGAGTCAAGCGATGAGCCGCTGCTGGAGTCGTCCTCGGAATCACAGGAGATGGCGTGTTCGAATGAGTTGTGAGGCACCGGTGGGAGAGGAGGAGAGGCTTGATCCGGGTTGTAATTGATGGGAAGAGCACCGTTGAATCTGTTCAAATCGGCCATCCTGCACTCATCAGAGCAATAAAGGGGGATGGGCCCTTGATCGATGACGGTGCGAAGTTTTGTTGGTGCGATGGGCTTGGTCTCAAGCTGAACCTGGGCTTGTGGGGGCGAGAGACGGGTCTTGTTTGTAGAATCGGAGCGTTTGGGCGCGCCACTCAGTTTCACGCGGCCAGTGCCGTGCACGTGACCACCACCTCTTGTGCGTACGGTGCCCGCCTTTGTTCGGGAGGTGCGCGCAGTGATGTCGCCTTGTTGGTTTTTCGGGGCTGGAAGATAGATAGGTGAGCTGGGGGGAGACCAAGAATGGACCAAGGCTTACGAGATGGGGAGTCTGGGGTGGGAGGACCTGGGGGGGCGGGGAGTTGTTCGGGGGGCGGTTGGGGTACGGGGACGGTGAAGCGCTTTGGCATGATCTGCCTGTCGCAGGTGGGACACCAGGACTCTTCGTAGTTCGTGTCCATTGTGGGGAGACGAGAGAAGAGCTGGGGAGATATAAAGGGACGGGAACAAGAGCGGGTGAGACCACTTTATTTAAACAAAGGCGAGACGGGAATGGAAGGAAGAGAATACCCACGAGTGCCACAAGGACGGGGTGGAGGATGGATGGCGTCGACGGGAGGGAATGGACGACGACGTGGGTGGCGGCGAGGAAGGGAGAAGAGCAGGGAAAAGCCCGTCTAAATATTTGATTTGCTGATTCGCATCGCACCCGGTCCAACAGGGTTTCCAAACTGGGACGCGTCCACCATTCTCAATTCTGTCCCGCATTGCCCGAAAATACGCCGTTTCTTTCTTACAAATTCCGCTATTACCTCTGATTATGTGATCGCTCATTTGCATCGGCAAGCCAACCGCGGAGCCTCGGGCGGGCCATCTCCGCCGGATATGGCAGGTGCATGCTGTTACAGTGATGGCAGCGTTACAGCATGCCACAGATGCCGGTCCAGCCCTGCACTCGCCAGTCGCCGCCCTCGCCCGGCCCGCCCAGAGCACCGACCAATCAACACCGTGAAACCTGCGCCACCGGAATCTCCCGCCAGCAGGAACACCAGTCCGTGCTCGTCGTTTGCCTCGTCGGGTTCCCCCGCGTGTTCCCTCCGCCCCCCATCCCTGCGCAAATCTCCGATTACCATCCCACGTGCACTGTTAGCCCGTGAACCCCAGTCTGTTGATTAGTACCGTTCGTTTCCGCTGTTGAGCTCATTGGCAGATCTCGCGCTTTGCCTTGAAGCACATCTCTTCCAAGCACGCGACAGCAACGGACAGATTGACCACCAGTCTACCACCTGTCAAAGCTGCAAACAGCCACGAGACTCTCCACACGCCCCGCATCATCAACGTTCCCAGCCTATCAGATTAAGCGAACAGGAACAACTCCACGTCCTGATGCCATTGGATCCGTCGGCCCATCACTGATCTGTATCCTCGTCATCCTGCGTCCTCCGGCTACGCGTTGCTCCATGTCTTCGAAAAGCTTATTTTGACGTCGCGCTCTAAGATGCAAAGGAGAGTGCCACTCACCGGATCAAATTCTTTCAATCGGGGAAATACTGGGTGTGGCGCGCCAGCACTTGGCTCCAGATGCATTAATACATTTCCTTGGAGCTGTGCTGTGCGTGTTGCAGGCAAGTAAGACTACACTTTGACGGAACCAGATATTGACCACCGACCAAGTCAGTGTCAGAAAGATTTTTGTGTTCGCCAATCGTTGCACAGGTTTGTTCCGACTAGGCTCCCCGCCGGATTGATTGAACACAGAATTGACGTGCTTCCCTTTCGCACGCGACCGCTCTGGACACCATCTAAAGGCTGAATTTCCTCGAAACGTTCACAGAACCATATACTACGCCAAGAATAATACCACGAGACGCCACGATGACCCCCCCAATTCCCAAAAGTCGCAAGCTCTTAAGGTAAACTCACCCGCGACATCTTGGGTACTAATCCACATTCTGATTTTTTTGCCCCTAATGTCGTTCTCCCTGGTTACACGCGGGTTGATTTCCGCCGATGGCCGTGTGTACGCTTGTTTCCAGGATTGCAGCCAGCTATGCGTTCCGGTGTCTACACCGGATCCCAGAAATGATCAATGCACCACAGGTTTTCTCCGCTGTTCGTACTCAGCGGAGGTAAACAGTTACTCCGGCGAGAAACTAATCCCTTTTGGACAAACAGAAATCGAGGTGTTTTGTCGGCGGCCCGTAACTCTCGGGTCATAGCATTGTAAAGCGGGCTGAGCCTGACTCAATTCATATGGGCAAGTTCTGTCACGCCCTGAAACGCTGGTTAACCTGACCGACCCGAGTTGGTTACGTGAAATAGGTTTCACTCGCGTGATCAGTGGCGGTAAGGTACTACATACTATCAGTGGAGCAGCTGAAATGCATGGTCGTCCACAACGCTTTCGCAGCTAGGCGAGCCTCCTCATTGGCCCATGGGCCTTCTAAGCGATCCTTAAAAGTGTCTTACAACACTGGTTCCTTTCTCAGGGATACGGCCGGGCCGTTGCCTTGCCCAACCTCGCCAGTGATGTATGTTCTGTGTATGTGGAAGGTGGAGTTACTGACTCAGTCAGTATTCCACATTCTCGAACTCCAGACGAGGATATGAAACGCCAGGGGCCCATCGGTGCCCTGGACCACCTGTCTACATACTTCTACATAGTTACATCAATATACATAACCGCATCAGGGTTGCTGCGGCCGATGCTATCGGCGATGCTAAACCTGGTTTGGCAAACGGTTAAACCTCCTTGAATATTTGAATGGTGGTGGATCCTAAGCTACGTCAATCATGACCATGCGTGGGATACAATGCGGACACCAACGTTAATGGAAGACTACTTGCGAAATTAAAAATTTGCTTAGTAGCTACTGTACTACTGGTACTGATGGACGAACGTTCATGCCAATGAAGCTATTATCAATTTAAAGCTACGTCAAAGCGTCCGTTGTGTACGGTGCGGTTATGCCCTTTGGGAAAGGTGCCTTGTCTTGAAAAGTAAGCTTGCAAGACTAGATAATCTCAGACACGGTGATCGGGATCTGTTCGATGGACAAAGGAATTTTACGTGGAGAAGAGGTCTGTCGCGATGCTTGCGATGAGCTCACAACACGTACGATGAAGTGATTTTCTCTTGGATAAGAAGATATGATACAGATCGATAATCGCGACGTCGCGGATGGATGTTTGATCGGCTCTGAAATCCCTCGGCTCTGGGGACTCATCGCGAGGGCAGTAGGTGGTGTCGGATAGGTTTGATCGGTCTGGAACCCGTCGGCCTCAGGAGACGGATGACGTCCACACCGATATGACATCGAGTATGCTTTCGGCGGATAAACGACGACGGCGACGCCCGTCGCCGCTGTAAGTGGACTTGACCGATAACCTTGTGGGTGTCCTGAAGAAAAAAAACTTCAAAACGGCGTGTAGTTATTGGCTGTTGAAATGCTTAACTCGATTCGCTGGATTCCAGACGCAATCACGGCAACTTCAGGGTTTTAACCTTTTCAATCCTTGACAAGCCCGGATACACACCCGCGCCACTGGCATCAGACGCCGTCGTGATTCACTAACATCCAGGCAAGTGCTAGTCATGATCACCAGTCGTTCGTCATGTAAACGCTGAAAAATGCGACCCTCCCCTCACGAAGGCATCCGATTGGCTAAGGGTGTGTCTTGATCTTGGATAGAATCGAATACCGCACAAGTCATCATCCGTTGTTCCCGCTGGTTCTCCACAGCGCCGCGTCAACCAGCATGTCAACGAATGACTACAGAGCACACCCTCGAGACATTGGAGCCTTCCTTGCAAATTACCCAGGGATCCCGATATCGGACCCAGAGAACGATCCTCCTGCGAACTACCTCTTCTACCTCAATCAGCTGCAATGTCAGCCCGATAACCTGTTGATAAAAGAGATACATTCAAAGTGGGTGGCAGGATGCACTTGATTTGCCTCGAATGCCCATTCAGGTGAGAGAGCAGATGGTACGCTGACTATGACGAACTCGAGCGGAACCACGCATACATCCAATGGCTGTAAGTTCTACCTTCGTCAGTAAAATTTCCTGACGTGTAGGCCGTTCCAGATTTCCGATCCAAGAGGAAGGAGTGAACATGGATGCTTATCGGCTTTTACCTCATGAGATCGGGATGATGAGAAACAATGAGAAGATCACCCGCCGTTTGGTGAAGTCATACGAGATGATGCTCGACTTCTATGGCATGTGTCTGCTCTCGGATACGGGGTTACTCGGGCGTTCGCTCCCTCCTCGGGACTTTAAATCACGCTACCGAAATCTCCACAGTGAGTGGGTCTCTATAGAGGCCTTCTGTAGGTTGAACGTGGTGCGCACCGCATGGTCAGGGAAATCACACAACAATCTACGCATCACTCGCATTCTCAAGTGCCTGTCTGAACTGGGAATGGAGCGCTTGAACGCCGGTTTTGTCTTGCATGTTTTAAACGAGCAAAGTGAAAATGGTATCCTCAATTCCGCGTCGCTGCGACTCAGCATGGATCGATGGTGGGCTTGCTGTATACGGGATGACTATGAGCGAGATTGGGTTAGCCGAGCTATTGCAAAGGTTAGATCTGGAGGACTGTTCACAAGGGAGATGTATGAGACCGCGATGGGGATTAGGCAGTTAACTGGAAGGTTCCCTGTTGATATTTTTACTTAGAATTCGATCCATGTATTTTCGTATCGGCCAAGAACGATGTGTGCGGGCTGTCCAGCATGTATGATATTTACACAATAAAAATACAAACAATACTACAACAATTGTCGACACTATGTGGAGCCCAACGCTATCAGCCGTCGCGATAATCGAGGTGATGTCGAAGGTTATACTTACATTCTTGCGAGAGATACCCGGAAGACGGTATGGTCACTGCAGACCTTGCAGCCTGGTGATGATCATGTCATGTCTTTTCCGCACATATATCGGACTAACAGACTGCAAGAGTTCTTCTATCGACTCATGCGTCTGTCCCCCATCAAGCTTGAAACATAAGTTCAGATCTGCGATCACGACTGTGGTAGAACGATGCAAATTCACCCGATAGCCACGCATGTTCAAGGACACGCTGATGCTAGTCCCCTCCAGTAATGTCACAACAGCAGTCGCCTCGTGTGGCGACTGCTGTCTTGCGACCTCGTACCGGCTCAAACCAAAGGACTGCTCGGAGAGAGCGCGGCTCAGTTCGTTGTAGTAGAAAGAGGAGGATGGGGAAGGCATGTTGGCAGTGTCCTGTAGATCGCGTCTCCATTCTGAATCTTTAGGGGAGATGCGGTTATATAGCCTCGTCATCCAGCAGGGGGTGGACATGTTATCCTGACATACAACTGAGAGCACAGGAAGCCCACCGCCGAAAGTGAAAGCCGAGGTGAGATAACAGCGGCCCTTCAACAAACGATCATGATGATTATTTGCCCGGTTCTTGACCCTGTTGCCTATCACAGGTTGTCGTACACTAGCTGGGTGGATTTGTCAAGAATGCACCGGGTATTACCGCTACTGCACCGAACTGAGAAAGCTTTGAAAACAATTGGACAATCAGCCGAAATCACATTCTGATATCGCGAGTTGGGATCGCGAGGGACATAACATGACCCGAGCCGGCGCTTCATCCTGTGCAGGAATGTGCAAAAAAGGCAATCCTCCTGCTAAGTAGATTGACACGGGTTGTGCATTTCATGTCATGTAACTCGCCATGTCTAACCGGAACAGGTGTCTGACAGTCGCAAAGATGTGTGTCGATGTAAGAGCATGTGCAATTTATTTCTGCACGGATTGACACCCCTACTGTGGAACAATATTGGAGTGCCAGAAAAAATCAAGGGGAGAACGGAGGACGTCGGATGCACAGGGTTATCGGCTGAGGTCAAAGCTTCCAGACAGGGGAACTCGACGGGGGGAGCTTGAATATGCAATCCGCTTACGTTTTTCAAAGAGGGTTGTGACTTGTCAAAGGGGAAAGAAGCTGAACGGGCTCCAAGCTGCAACAAGTCATCATGTGGCATCAATACTGTGCAACCTGAATCTTAGATTTAATCGAAACCTCCCGACAATCGCAGGAATTGACTGCCCTTGATTTTCAATTTACGGTTGGGTCTTAAGCAATAGGACCGTGGAAGGCGCGTGGAAGTCTGTGGACAATGCGAAGGGCTCATGACCAGGACCGCAAGGTGGTCCCGACTCCCATGGATCACCGGATTAGGGGTTCGACCTCCGGCTGTACGGTGTACGGGGGGAGGTAATTAGTGTGTCACCTGAACCTTCCGCGGGACTTTGTCCGTCGATGGGCGTCGTTACGTATGAGCTGGAAAATTCAGCTTTCCAGTCCTATCGAATGCCTACGCAAGGGGGATGTTGAAGTCACGCTGTGGACTAATTCAGGTTTTTAAATTGTTTGTGGGTTCAGTCCCATTATGCTCGCATTAAAATTTAAAATAAAATACCTGCAAATTCCCGGTGTGCGATTTCGCGGCGGAATAAGACTGGGACAATCACCCAGATACGGTTTCCCGAGTTCCGCGCCATGGCCAAAGCATTGAGCGGGGTGGGGGTCAAAATCTTGCTTCTAATCAGCTCCCAACTGCTGAATGCACAAACATAGTTGCCCAGAAAGAGAACATACCATTTTGGGGTGCGTGACGTACCGCGAATTGCAGCTTTATTCTTGAACGTAACTACGGCGCAAAGCTAGTACTCCGTTAGACGCTCAATTGCTGTGGAACTCGCGCCACCTACAAGCGTTTTCTCCGTCCGAGATCAGTACCCCTTAGGCTCTCCAACGTTACCCGACGGTCGGACCAGCAGTCTATTGACATGGACGTGGTCAAGGCAGTGGAGACGTACATCACGAAGTTGGTGTCTACTCCTTCAGCTATGAAAGTTCTCCTTCTTGATACGCACACGGTAAGGCTGTCCAGCCTACGTTGCCGCGTATTGACCTCTCCTGGTTCTGCCAGACGCCGATCGTCTCTCTTGCCTCGACACAGTCGACGCTCTTGTCGCATCAGGTTTATCTCACGGATCGAATTGATAATAGGTTGCGCAACTCAATGCCTCACATGAAATGTGTCTGTTTTTTGCAACCTAGCGAGGGCAGCATTGAAGCAGTGTGCGCAGAGCTGCGTGAGCCCAAGTATGGCGAATATTACCTGTGTCAGTGCGTGGGTTCTTTCGGTAAGCCGATATCTGAACTAATGTTCTTCGATCGACCAGATTTTAGCAATGTTTTGAGTAAATCCTCGATCGAACGCCTTGCTGAGGTAGACGAGTTTGAGGTGGTGCGAGAAGTGCAGGTAGTGTAGTGTTCTTTGCAGCGAGTGGAGTTAACGTCTCTACAGGAATACTTTGCGGACTACGCGCCTCTTCTGCCTTGTCTATTCTCTCTCAACCACTTGCCCACCGTCAGCAGACCATTGTATGGATCATCGCCCAGCAGCTGGGATAACACCGCTCTAGAACACAGTGTGCAAGGAATCATAGCCGTTCTTCTCAGCTTGAAGAAAAAACCTGTCATCCGGTATGAGAAGATGAGCGGTATGGCCAGAAAACTGGCCAATGAAGTCCAGGTAAGTTATCTTTCCGTCATCATTCTACTATATTTACGTTAGTGCAAAGCATCGTATCCAAGCAGAGGCGGCCTTATTTGATTTCAGGCTTACGCAGGTGGCACCGCTGTTACTTATCCTTGATCGGAGAAACGACCCCGTCACACCTTTGCTATCTCAATGGACATATCAGGCTATGGTCCATGAACTTCTTGGCGTCCTGAATGGAAGAGTTAACCTCAGCATAGTTCCTGACATCGGGCCTGAACTTTCTGCAAGTTCATTTCCGCAGGATATGTTTCCACCTGTCCCTCACACGTTCGATAGGAAATTACTCTCACAACCTCCACGGACCCGTTTTTCCAAGCACATTACTTGGCGACGTTTGGTGATCTTGGCACTTCACTGGCAAACTATGTCCAATCTTATCAATCGCGGTCACTCGCTCAATCACCCTCGGCTATCAACTCAATAACCAACATGAAGCGGTTTGTTGAGGAATATCCTGAGTTCAGGAAGCTTGGCGGCAACGTCAGTAAACATGTTGCCCTGGTCGGGGAACTCAGTCGGTTGGTTGAGAGAGATCGTCTGTTGGACGTCGGTGAAATAGAACAAGGCCTTGCGACGAGTTCGGGCAGTGATTTCAAGGTTCGTACAATGTTCGAAAGTTTACCTTTACGCCCTCAATCGTACGTTCGAGCATAGATTGTCCAAGCTCTCGTCTCGAATAATACTGTACCTGCATGGAATAAGCTCCGGATTGTTGTTCTGTACGCGCTGCGCTATCAAAAAACACAAACGAACAATATTGGTACACTCATCAATCTCCTCCTTTCCAATGGAGTTTCACCGGAGGAAGCAAGGGTGAGTGCATTCTATCCTTTGCGTTCAACATTGATTGATTTGTTTCGTCAAGCTTGTTTATGTCTTTTTGAACATCGCTGGTTCTGATCAACGGCAAGATGATCTATTTTCGACGGAGTCACTGCTAGCCAAGGGAAGGTCTGCATTGAAAGGCCTGAAGGCAAGCCATATTCATGTCGTAATCGGTATCTACTGACAAGTGGTGAAGGGTGTTGAAAATGTCTACACTCAACACACCCCACACCTCTCACAGACCTTAGAAAACTTGTTCAAGGGGCGTCTGAAAGAGACCAGCTATCCGTTCCATGATGGTGCAGGAGCGAACCTTGGCCTGCAGCGGTACGCTGCATGATCCCACTGAATTTCTCGTCCTAACGACTGCTCCTCAGGCCGCAGGATATTATTGTTTTCATGATTGGTGGGACAACGTATGAAGAGGCCAGAACAATTGCTTTATTGAACCAAGACTCTGCTTCAACGGGAACGCGAGTGCTGCTTGGCGGCACATGCGTCCACAATTCGTCCAGGTATTCATGCCAATTTCGGTTCTCATTATTTGGTGTTGACCTCCACCAGCTACTTGGAGATGGTTCGCACTGCAGCAGAGGGCTTTGCCAACTATGTGTACGAGCCACCACCAGAATCGTCACTAAACGCGCCATCAGTAAACCTCAACCTGGGCGGCGTCAATGTCAGTCTTGGGCCGAGTGGCTCGGGGGTATACAGAACGAGCTCGGACAATGTTGGAGTTCAGGCCGAAGGTATCAGAGATGGTGTGCGCAATTTATTCGGCAAGGTGAAGCAGGGCGTGGATAAGATAGGATTATAATGGAAGCATAGTTGGCTTGATTGCAGCCATGCACATTTGGCTACTACTAGTCCCTTGATGGAGAGTACGAGACAGACCACCGGAAATTTTTGATGAAATGTCGGACGCCCCAAGTATAGATGGCTCGGAACTTGCACCGGCATGTCCGGGATTCGCTGAATCGCTCTGGAGAGGACACGTCGTCATTTAGTCACGTGAAGCTAGCAGTGGAAGACGTTTGCTCAAGCGCTCATTATTGGTTGCTTATTCCCGCTTCTCATTCCACACATTACTTTGATTTTCACGGTGACCACGGATTGGTGTGATGGCGAAGGGCTTTCTAGCAGGCCTCAAAGGCATTGATGCCTTTGGGAAGGTAAATCGTTAATTGCGCCTTTTTGTGACACGTCGGCACCCCATATCTTACCATTTATCAACTGCTAGACCACGGAAGACGTGAAAGTGAAGACGCGTACTGGCGCTCTCTGTATGTCCAACTTCGTTTCTTCTGGTTGCTCAAACTTACAGCTTTTGGGTCCCTAGTGACACTCATTTCAGCATGTATTATACTGGCTTTCACGACCATGGAGTTCTTTGATTACAGAAGAGTTGGAGTTGACACTTCAATTGTCGTTGATCGAAGTCGTGGAGAAAAATTGAGCGTGAAGTTAAACGTGACATTCCCGCATGTCCCTTGTTACTGTGAGTGATGCCCGCACGTCTACTTTTCTTGACTGCCAAACCGTATACCATTTTTGGGTTCTTTCTTGGGCTTTGAACACAATGCTTTTAGTGCTTAGCCTCGACGTTATGGATATTTCCGGGGAACAGCAACGCGACATTTCCCACAACATTGTTAAGAAACGAATCACGAAGACGGGCATCGACGTCCCTGGACAACGCGGTGGGGATCTTCGAAACGAGATTGACAAGTTGGCGGAGCAGCGCGGGTCCGGATACTGTGGCTCATGTTACGGTGGTGTGGAGCCGGAGGGTGGATGCTGCAACAGTTGCGAGGATGTTCGGCAGGCATACACGAACAAGGGTTGGAGTTTTACCAACCCCGATGAGGTCGAACAGGCAAGTTGAATATCTGTCGAGTGAGCTTTGCGTGTTAACAATTCGCTACGTGCCAGTGCGTTCAAGAAGGATGGTCGGATAAAATCAAGGACCAGGCGGAGGAGGGTTGCAATATGTCTGGCCGCATTCGGGTGAATAAAGTTATCGGCAACATCAACATATCCCCGGGCAGATCATACCAAACTAATAGTCGGCATTTCCACGACCTCGTGCCCTACCTGAAAGACGACAAGCACATCCATGACTTCTCTCACATCATCCATGAATTCTACTTTATGGCTGATGACGAGTATAACCCGACTAAGTCCAAGAGAGGAAAAGAGATGAGGAAACGCATGGGTATTGAAGAGAATCCGCTGGACGCCTATGATGCCAAAGTTTGTTGACTGGCAACGGACTCGCGAATTCTTGCTGAGTTAATGCACCTCTAGACCACCAAAGCTCAATACATGTTCCAGTATTTCCTCAAGGTCGTTTCAACGCAGTTCAGGACCCTCGATGGAAAATCTGTGAGTAAAATTTATGATGGAGTGCCATGTGAACTTAGTTGGCGCGCAGATCAATACGCACCAATATAGTGTAACTCACTTTGAGCGAGACTTGATGAAAGGCAGTGGTGAAGAGGACAAAGGAGTTTACACGCATCACGGGCTTGCGGGGGCACCAGGTACGTGACTAAAAATCGTGTCAAGAGGCAAGTGTGTACTAAGCTCCCGCACAGGCGCGTTCTTCAACTTTGAAATATCACCCATTCTTGTCGTCCACTCCGAAACAAGGCAATCGTTTGCACATTTCCTTACATCGTGAGTAATGCTGTTTTTTTGCTCATGATGCTTCTCACTCGGTCTCTCTCCAGGACGTGTGCGATTGTTGGAGGAGTGCTGACTGTAGCTGCACTGTTGGACAGCATATTATTCGCAACTGGGCGCAGGTTCAAGAAGGGCAGTGGCATCAATGGGAGTACAAAAGTGCTGTAGATGTGGGTCACGATTCGTCTGCATATTCATTGGCTATCTATTCTGCTTGTGATCTCACTGGCGCGGACTAAGAGTGGATCGAGTCCTCCTCGACCAATTCGCTTTGGACATCAGCCTGCTTGATTCTGCCCAACCCCTCCTGGTCCAGCACCCCGCTCTGAATGGCGGCCTTGCCCTGGACAGTCCATTTGTGGGTTGAGCGGGGCACGACCTCAGGTTCGGCAAAGTTCTGGAGAAATAAGTCTACCTCAGCAGGAGGCGTTGGAGACAGTACCTTTGGTGGGTTGCGGACAAAGTCATCGTGCATGTTATGGTCTAGGGTCGGTGGGCGACCGACTGTTTGGAATGGCTTCTTAAATGTCTGGTCTTGGTCTGTGCGAGCTGTGCCAGCCTTGCGGGCGGCTTTGAGCAACTGGTGTGGGTTCAACATGTTACTGGGGATCCAATGTGATGTCATGTCGTATATGTCTCGGGAATCGCCGGTATGGGTTTGACCCCTGCCAGCACAATGAACAAGACTCCCTCTACAATCTTGTCCGATGCGCTCGCCTCCTTCAACAGAGCCGCCACCCTCGCTGTACGCGTACTTCTCCATCACTCCACCACCCACTGAATACAGCTCTACGATCTCTTCTAGTTCACAACAGCACAAGATCAGGCCCGCAAGGATGTTACACAAGCAACCACGGACGCTCGCGAAGCGCGCAGAGAACGCGACGACGCCGTCAACGCCCTCCAAGCATACAGACTCGAGGAGCAAGCCTGGAAGGCGGCAGTGCGCGAATTCCCTCGTATTCAACGTGTTCTCCGTCTCACCTTCACACACCTAGGCAGACCAAGCTGAACTGACCGTATGGCCCTCTTGTTCACCTCTGATGCGTCTTTCATCGTCTATCTGCGACAGATCAATCACCATCTCGAAACCATCGCGCAACTACGCCAGGAAGCCGCTCAGTGGAAAAATCAGTGTCTGCGCCTCGAGGAGACATCGAGACAGGAAGCCACTAGCTGGAAAGAACAGTTTCTTCGTGTCGAACAAGAGCGGTCAAAGCTTGCTCAACGAGTAGAGGAACTCGTAGCAGAGCAACTAGGTTCCGTATGTTCTCTCGATTCGACTTGTATGACGGATTCCCTGAATACTTGTCTAGGCGGGACATGTCCAACCATCGGTTACACCATATACTCCCGTGGTGAGATATTCCGCTATAGGCAACTTGTCCGCGTCCACCCGATTACAGCGTGCCTCCGCGCTCGATTCCTTGAGCCCACGTCTCCAAGAACACCCTCCATCGAAATCTGCACCTTCTGTGTCCAAGACAACCTCGAGTGCAAATCGAACCCGCCCGGGACCCATCTTACAACTCCCAACCCCTTCATCGGAGAACCAACGCAGTGCACGCCAACGAGTCGCACAAGAAATTGCCCAGCCCGTCGCCCAGCCAGGATCGACATCAAACAGCACGCGCCAGGTGCTCATTCGTCGCGTCCAGGCTGTCGTAGAGATCCCCGTGAAAGAAGAAAGCGTTGATGGAGAGGGTGTGGGACTGGACAAACATATTTCAACTTCTGCCTCTAATATCGCCTCAACCTCAACTTCGACATCGACATCTACTTCTAAGACACCAAGAGTACATCCAAAAACCACAGAACTTAGCAAGGCAACTCCACGTATTAAACGGAAAGCATCCGCGAAGAGATCCTACGTTGAAATCGACGACGAGGAATCAGAGCGAGACAACGCCAGCCACGATTCCGAGCAGTGCGATGCAGACGGATATCAACCTGTTTCAGATGGTGATGATGATGAGTTGATGATGGGTATCGAGGTTAGCAAACCTCGAGTGCGAAATTGCTGTTTCACGTTGACAGTCCATTCACAGACAAATCGCAAAGAAGTGTACGGCATGAAACGTGTTCCGAAACCAATTTCGGTCCAGAAGACAACTCGCACTCCTATTATAGCGGTCAAGAAACGAAAAGTACCACCACCTACTAAAAAGAGTCGACCCTCGACCACTTCTAAGTAATGCAGTCGTCCTACCTTTCTCCTCCTGGATATGGAACTTCTACTCGCATTTGGTTTCACCTGATTTATTCTCCTACTTATGACTGATCTTCGCATGCTTTCTCGCACGTCGGAAACACGTTTCGATCATCTCTATGGTTATCTCGCGCTATGGCATGTGTACCCACAATGTGTAGCTTTCATGCCCGAAAGCAACGTTCCTACATATTCCCCAGGCTCAAAGTACAACAGGGTTTTCTTGACACAGTACACTAATCACTTCAGTTACGCTCCTGGGTTTTGCCAACAAATTCATCGAACCACTTGAATACTTCGTGGTGCCACTTCAAGCTGTTGCCAGCATTCAGCACCCAGTGATTTTCATCGGGGAAGATCAGCAAGCGGCTAGGTACTCCAAGTCTGTTTCAGGGTGATGTCAGCACGGGTGCCGGGTCGAGCTGAGAGGACACGTACTGTTGCAGAGCGTGCCATACCGCGATTCCGTCGGTCTCGGGCAAGCGGTAATCCTTGCTCCCATGGATGGTCAGCTGAGGCGTCGACCATTTACTCACGGTGTACGCGGGGCTATATCTACAGTGCGTAGTTAGAGTCGAGCGTGTCGATTCCCAATAATGACATACTTGCGAGACAGCGCAAAGGATTTCTCTTCCCAGGGACGTCCTCCCCACTCGTGGTTGAACTACACAACTAGATATCAGAAGGGTTCTGAGGATGGAGGTGTATACGTACAAAGAAGAGCTCGTCGGTTGCATAACCGTTGTACGTGGTGTCAAAGACCTAGCACCGTCTCAAAACGACGGAACGGGGAGAAAAAAAACCACTTACACCATCATGGCACACCAAGGCCTTGAAGCCGAAGCCGAATTCAGGGTTTCCTTGAATCCAACTGGAAAAAAGTCGGACGTCAGCGCACTTTTTTGGGGTCAAGGTGTAATCTGCAGCCTACTTGATAGCGTAACCTCCATAGCTCGCGCCAGCAGCGACCGCGCGGTCAGGGTCGATCTAGTCGATACGGTGAGAAGCATATTCAGATATTAGGGTTCGGATACGGGTCACCTGAGGGTAGTTCTCCAAGACGTATTTCCAGCCATTCCTAAGATCCACAAAGGGCTTTCCTCCCCAGTCTTCCTTGATTCCCTCGGTGAGGTCTAAGACGTTGCTTGAGAAGACTGAAGTGTAGTAGTAAGATTCGCGTACCTTGGCCGAAAGAAGTGGAACCGGTAGGGTTGATTGCCACGACGACATAACCCTGGTTTGCAAAGACTGGGATGTATTAGACTCCAAGGAAATAGTAGCCAGCAGACGATCACTAACCGTTGGGATTCCAACGAGTAGACCAAGAATCGGCCCAGCAACTTTCGGGGCCTGAAGCAGACTGCGTCAGCCATCTCTCGCGTCGTTAGTAACGGGACTTGCCGCCATGGATGAGCAAAACGACAGGCCATTTCTTCACATCCGTGGGCTCGTAACCAGGAGGAGTGAGGATCCATCCGTGGATGTTGTGCTCCGCGCCTCTGAACCAAAAGTCCTCACCCGGGTGGAGGTGTTTACCCTGAAGGGAAGCAGCCGAGAACTTGGTGATCTGGGTGAGCACGCCTTTAACAGGGCTCGATACATTATTTTTGATGTCCGCCTCGACGAGTTGGAGGTTGCCGAGAACATAAGCGTCGTTCGGGGACGTGAGCGAGGACAGTGCAAAGAGGAGACGACCGCCCGAAAGCACCTGCAAGCCCGAAGCAACGCGTGTGTCGGTCAGAGCAACGGGAGTATCGTAGGGCGAGGTGAGTTTGGGATGTGCGGTGGATTCGCTGGGGATCGGAGGGATCGGAAGGGCGAAGATTTTAGCTCTGGCAATGTCTTCAGCGATCAAGTAGATGAATTCGCCGCTTTCCGAGAACTAAACGAATGTCGTTTTAGTAATGTTTGCCAGAAACTGGAGTGGTACAACATACCGCTAAAGAACTGGGGGAGCGGTCCCAGTCTTGAGTGATGGTGAGACTGACGCCGTTTGCGAGGTCGTGAATGACAACCTTGGCCCTGGATCGCACGTCAGACTGGTTGGTGGGAGGGAATAGGCAACATCTACCTGTCTGATTCGTGGCCGTCTTGATCAAGCTGAAGCCAAGCCACCCGGTTACCCTGAAGATTGAAAGCTGGGGCATGAGTTGCACCATGCACGCCAGATGTGAGCTCTACGAGGTTGGAGCCGTCAAAGCCAACGAGGTATATCTACGGCCGAGTCAACAAAGTGAGAGGAGACATTAAAGCGATCGCACATTCTGTTTCGTGTGAGTTGCTTGTGGGAGCTCAGGGTCCTTTGCAGTGAAGATGATCTGACTGCCTGAAATATCGAAATCATCTGTTCCACCAAAAGGTTCGACGGGAGAGCTCTGACAGATCCGTGGGTGATCAGATCTTGAGATCCCTTGATCGTATATTGGCTACATACCAAATCAGTACCCTGGAGAACATTGGTGAAGTCCTTCCCAAGGGCGAATTTTCCTTGATTTTTGTACAACCGCACGGTGAAGAGAGACTTGTGCTTGGGACCAACCCAAGTGTCCCAGTGGCGCTCAAAGTTCTTATCGTAGACCAAAGCGGAATTGCCGCGGTTATCGTACTTTTCGTCGTTATCCTTGACAGCCTTCAGATCGCCATCCGCGTGGACGTACGCAGAGAAGACGAGGACGCCAGCAGAGTGCGCATAGCTGAAGTCTGCAGCGGTGGTAACGGGAAAGGACCCGACGGAGACGGACTCGCCGACACTGATCGCATTTCCGATCAATGCGACTGGAATGGCGAACAGTTCTTGTTTCTTGTCCTTGTCTTTGCCGGTCTCCACGACATGCCCGATGGTGCGCGCGTCGAGCCAAAATGCATCGCCGCCATTGGGAAGCGAGAGGTCATACGGGTCTGAACCTGCCGCGATCGGTGCTATGGCAAGCGATCTGTGGGTTCTGTGCGAGGTGGGTTGGATCTGGGTCAGCAGGAGAATTGGATCTGCACGACTCACTTTCGATCATCGAAGGAGTACCTGCTGACAGCGATGAGGGCCAAGTCACCGTCCGGGTTAGGGATGGGGGCACTCGGCCTGGGCAGAGTCAGCATATCCTGCGGGGAGAGGATATGAGGTGACGCTTTCAGGGAGAATTCTGCAGACATTGTCGGCAGTAGAGGACTGAGAGTGGTGCAGAGGGCTGCTGGACGGAAGATGGGACAACCACATGGCGATAAAGCGATATCGATGGAACCCAGACCCAAACTTAGAGGTACGATTGAAATGAAATAGCAAATGATTGAGCTGAGCACGTGGAGACGTCGGACGGGAAAAGTGAACCCCAAGTTCCCAGGGAGACCGATACATCGTCTAGCCCTCCTCCATCTCCTCGTCCTCGTCCCCGTGCTGTTCCTCTGCAGACACCGCTCCCCCCTCTACCTGTGTGACCACCCCCGTGTCAGAGTCCCACCGTGCTTTCAACCCCACCCGAAAGACAACCATCTTCTCTCCAATAAGCTTCAGTAGTTGTGCCTGCTCGCTCGTGAGGGCTTTGCCTTTGTCGCATATCTTGTGTGATGTTTCCAGCGTAGGGACACCCCTTTTCAATGTCGTAGACAGCCCTAGTTTACGTAGTTGAGGCTCCTCGTTGTGTGGGAATGGTTCCGGGGGGTCCGAGTATACTCGCATCACAGGACCCACGGGGAGTATGACAGTCCGGCTGGCAATATTGCCTGTCCGCGCAAAGTCGGCTTGTCGGAAGTCCTCGAACCACTCGATCACTTCCTGTGGCTCTGTGTCGGTAAACAGCAAACCGACTTGGCCTTTTATTTTCTGTCGTACAACAGTCAAGAGTTGCGAGAACGAGCGGGACCGAGATGACATGCCTGGGCAAGTTTATGCAGTCCTGGCTGGTGCTCTTCTTCTGGTGTTTTTCCAAGTGCTTTTGCCATCACCGCAGCCCTGCCGAAGAATATCCGTGCTGAACTTGATTTCTGTCAGACTAGACATATTACTGCGGTGTACCGTGCACTCACTCTCTCCAGAGATTTCGGACGGTTTTGAGATGTGTGTTGCGCATCGCCCCTACCTCGAATAGCCAACAGTGCTTCCATTTGTTTGCGCTTTGTTGAATCTGTCGCAGTCTCTCACTGGGACGATGGGAACGATCGACGATGTTGTGCGCACCTCATTCAGGAGCGCATTTTTGTGTTCCCTGGTCTTTTTTGAGACTTTTGTGAGTGATACTGGTCAAGAGTTGGTGTCATTCGCCGCGAATGAACTGCGCAATGTCTTGATCTCACCGAGTTTTGAGCGTTTTGACTTGGGCATGACGGTCGACTTGAGGAGGGATTTTCAAGTCCGCCAAACTCTGACTTTGCGATGTCGGCAAGTTCACCAGCAGAGCTCAAGGCCCTCGAGGACGTCCTCCTCAACACCACCGGAAAAGTCGCCCTGCACGACAGATTCCGCGCCCTCTTTGCCCTCAAATCCCTCAAAACCGATGATGCAGTCGCGATCGTATCGAAAGGTGTCGTTCGTCTTCTTCGCTGCATATCATCATGATCTAACCTTGCCATCAACAGCCTTTGCCGACCCCTCTGCGCTTCTCAAGCACGAGCTAGCCTATTGTCTTGGACAAATGAAACGGACGTCCGCACTGCCCGTTCTCGAGTCAGTTTTGCGAAATGAAGATGAAGATCCTATGGTCCGACACGAGGTATGTCTTCCTGCCACATACGCCTCCGCGGAAGTCCTCTCTAACAATCGTTCTGGACAGGTAGCGGAAGCAATGGGTGCGATTTCATCCACGGCGTCAGTCCCGATCTTGCGCGAATACCTTTCTGATCCCAATCGGAGCGTACGTGAAACTTGCGAGATCGCGCTCGCAAAGATCGACTGGGATAACTCGGAAGAAGGGAGGAATCATCTTGCTGCTACAGAGTCTCCGGATACCATACCGTGCGCCTGTCCCTTCCGACGTGTCCTTTCCTGACGTGCTCATCTGGCTACGATAGTCATACGTATACGTCGATCGATCCCGCTCCCCCGTCTTCCCACCTCCTGTCGGGGCAACCAAAACCTGACGATGTAACGGAAGCATCCATATCGCCACTCAAAGAAAAATTGCTCAACACGGAACTGTCCTTGTTTGAGAGGTACCGTGCTATGTTTGCCTTGCGCAATATCGGTACGCCACCAGCGGTGGACGCGCTCGCATCCGGTTTCTCTGATGGCAGCGTTCTTTTCAAGTGAGTGAATCGACCGCGCTCGGTTTCTTATCGTTGAGGTGGTTCCAGGCATGAGATTGCCTTCGTTTTTGGCCAGCTGTTATCGGCCCATTCTGTACCATCTTTGATCAAGGTCCTCCGAGATGCGAACGAATGTGATATGGTGCGACACGAGGCAGCAGAAGCTCTCGGTGGCATAGCAATTCCCGAAGTGCTCCCACATCTAAAGGAATGGATGACGCGGCAGGATTCACCGACCGTCGTCCGTGAGAGCTGTCAAGTTGCCATCGACATGTGGGAGGTAGGTGATTTTCCTCAACATGGAATGTCGTTTTAACTGTTCATCCTCAGTATGAGAACTCTGGCGAGTTCCAGTATGCAAACACACTTGAGACTGTGCGCACCGCTGAACCTACTGCTGCATGAGACGAATGTCGGGAGAAGTTTACTAACCTGTATGTGGTGCACTTGCATCCTTTAATAGAATTCAAGAGGAATATACATAGAGTGAGAGTGATAGCCCCCCAAGGAGTAATTAAATGGCTAAGTTGTCAAACTCCATACACGATAAACGTACAAGATATAACGAGGAACGGCGAATCATAATAGCGACAGGACATCTATTCGGTATCAAACACCAAGGCCCTAACCTCGATGGATTGTCGCTGAGGGGCATGGGAAGGACTAGTGCTGTCATGGAAGGCCGAGTGGGGCGTCAAGCGTGCCTTGTCGACATCGGAGTCGAAGCACTTGATAAGGGTAACTTCGTCTGGGGTCTGGTCAGACAAGTAATACCACTTGTGTCCAGGATTGTACTTGACGCTGAACGTGGCACCCTCCCGATGAGCATAAATGTGGCGAGTTGATATAAGGTCTTCGCCGGGATCGACGGAGCGGTAGTCGGCTACGGCGAGAGGGTTGTGGGCCACGGGATTGGCAATAGGTCTAGAGGACGTATGAGTGGGTATTTGGTGAGATAGTTGCCTGCGGCGCA
Organism: Xerocomellus amylosporus; assembly: GCA_038090735.1. Lineage (NCBI taxonomy): Eukaryota > Fungi > Basidiomycota > Agaricomycetes > Boletales > Boletaceae > Xerocomellus > Xerocomellus amylosporus. The sequence continues at coordinate 45,574 of JBBPNE010000041.1, read as the reverse complement.
CCTCCAGACATTGATGATGCGGTATCGACCTTTAAGGAGCCGCTCGGCCTCGTCCCCGAGGTGATACTCTACGCGCTGAGCCGCGGCGACAAATGTCTGGTCGACATGGACCCGTTGCTACGGAAGAAGAGTTGACATGTGAGGATCCTTACAGACAACTATTGGGAGACAACTGACTACTGGGCCACGGAGCGAACCGTCGGAAGGCCCTTTCTGGTCAGGAGAGCTCCGCCTGATGGTGTGATCGAAGATGAATACTCTTTTGGCCCCGGCGTGCTTCTTCAAAATGTCCTCGACCTCTGCATAGTAAGCCGACTTGATCTTGTCTTCGTCTATAAAGTCTTTCTCGGCGCTGGGATGGTGGACAAACTGGAACCCGCTGAGGTCGAGACCGAGCGTATCGGCCCTTTCTCTAGCGTCATGAATGACTACAGGACGAGTGTCCTGCCCAATGTTGGACCTTGGGACGCCTGCCGGAGGCTCGTCGACATAGTTGTAAGGAGGCTGGGTGTCGAGAGGGGCATGATAGTTGAGGGTCGTTTGGACATCGCGGGGGGCGAGCACTGGGAGGGTCATTGTGAAGAGGTGTGGATCGATGCGTACCATGGGAGATCGCCTGCGTTTTATAAGTCTAGGACGCCCGCTTGGTAAGAAGGTCGGCGAGACACTCTGGCGCGAGACCGAGCCTGGGTGGCATCATAGATATGAGCTGACGAAGCATCAGTCAGCGCTGGTCAGAACTTCGTCGAATCTCGGAGTGTTGGGTCTGGCTTAGAGACCGAGTCAGAGCTGAGGTGGATGCTTGCAAGTGAGACGTGATGGAATTGCCGCGATTTTACCTACATTTGCGCAAGCCACTCTGCTCGTTGACTGTCGACGAGATGGCCGACTGTGCGATTCTTGCCATCGGGTCGACGACGCAGACCGTCCGCGCGCTCCTTCAAGGCACGTCGTTTGTCCTCCACTTTGGGCTTGACTGACTGGCGATCCCAGGACTCGTCAGCGATGTCGTTCTCGATGAACGAGCGTCTGTCGTGCCGTGGACAATCGTGAACAAGTACTACACAGCCGACGTCAAATTCCTCGTCCACACGCCCTCCTCTTTCCAGCACGAACTCCTGACCCCTGCTCTCCTGTTCGTCTGGAACAGGGGAGAGGTACGTCTGCCATCCGTGTTCGTCTCTTGGCACCCGCTGATCTCCCTTCTATAGCCTTACCGCGACCAGATTCGCAACCTCTCGCAACACACATCTCAGCATGAATTCGAGGTCGCCCTTGCCATCAGACTCTCCCCCACCGGGTCGACACCAGCAGAGGTCGAGGATGACCAAGACATTGATGCCTACTTGTCTTCCAAGGGCTTCGAGTTTGTCGATGTCCCTGATATCAAGGCTACTTCCCCTGATCGTTCGGGTGAGCCTGCCGCTATCTGCCCCACGTACCGGTAGTCACCTCCCCTTCCTCAGGCATCCCTGGTATACCTCGGATCGTCGATGCATTGAGCACCATCATGTGGCCATCAATGGTTCGAACAACTGGCTTCATCGGCGCATTACAAAGGAATCCTGGCATTTCCTCAGATGATTACCACAATCTCGTACGACTCGTCGGAGAAAAAATATCCGGAAACGACGGTGATCGCTTACAGCGAGAGCTCGAAGAACTCGAACGTTGGCTCGATGAAGACACGTTGTCTAGCGATGCAGATGCGCGACCTGTCGACGCCGAGGACGAAGGTATTCCCTGGAGCACCGTAGTCACTCCAGGAACCCTATCTCCTTCCTCGAGCGGTTTTCTTGAAAGTTCGCGCCCTACCACCCCCAAAGCAGGTTTTGACGATGATTTCGCCTCCTTTGTCGCTGCTGCAAGTTCTGCTGCTATCCCTCGACCTTCTTTGGAGAGTTTATCGTTCCCACAAAGCTTTCCACCTCTTGCATCCACGAGCTTCAGTTCTACCTTCACCTTCAACCCCGCATCATCTGGCCGCTCGACTCCCGCCTTTGATGATCACGCAAGCTTCGACACGACTCGCTTAGCACCCGGCGAATCTTACAAATCTCTCGGCTCAGACTTTGGGGACCCAGACAAGGAGTTGGTCAGTTTAGAACGGTTGTCCAACAGCAGTGACGAGGCAGGCGAAGGTATGCCATCGCGGGTCGAAATTGCGGAAACCTCGCGCAAGATTTTTGGTACCATGCCTCTCTCGCTCTCTCCCACGCAGGAGCGGACTCTCCATGCAATGAATCCGTTTAGCGGGACGCCGTCGCGACGCGAGGAACTCGACGTCGAGATGGCGGACGCCGATCTCGAGCGCTTTGATTTGCAAGGCGTGTTAGGCGCGCTCCAAGGACTGAAAGAGGAGATTGCTGGGATGCCCGACAAGGAAAGGAGGAAGGCTGCCGCAAGAGTAGCACTTGGCCTTGCATATGGGCTCGACAGCAACTCACATCCTGAAGCGAGCAAGGAGCTTGTCTGATTTACCGTTGTACGAATGTCTACTTTCGTCTCTCTTACTGCTGGCCCTAAGGGCATGACTATGATACAACATATGCATTGGACCAGCTGATCGGTGTGTTGAAATACATCCTGGTCGTTTGAATACTCCTTTCTGAGCGGGAAACGAAACGAGGCGAACAAATGTACAAGACAATCATTCCACATCCTCTTCATTTTTCGCGTCACCAGTCTCATCTCTGACGCCTCCTTCTGCAAAGCTCATGATTCCTGCCAAGTCCAGTTGCGAAACCACCTCCTCGGCTTCCGCCACGTCCATTTCCCCGAGCACCTTGTTCACTGCCTCTAATGTCCCGACCCTCAGCGCGTCCTTGAGTGCCTCACTGAACCCCTCGAAAACTGACCATCGCATCAGCAGTGCTTTGCGCACTTCCTCGATGTCCAGGTCCTCCGTTCCGGGGCCCTCCAGGACGAGATCGTCGGGCGGCGGACCGTCAGGTACGTTGAAACTGATGGTAGAGTTGGGGTTCTCGGGCACGAGCTGGATCTGCTCTTTCTGTTCAGCGGAAGAGGCGGCTTCGGTAGCAGCGGTTGCCGCACGAGTGACAAGATGAGCATAAGTATCCTCGACATCCTTGACGAAGATGGGTACGGCGCGTTTATCGCCCGCAATCATCCTAGAGTGGTGATCAGAACCTGATGTGGTCGCGGTGACGAGGCAGCGACCCACTTTTGGAAGAACACCCTGACTCCATCACGGCCCAATTTGTCACAATATTGGAGAAGCAAGCTTTGGTGGACGCATTGTTTCGCATATTTCTCGCTTCCATCCGTCTCTTCCTGGAAGGCGGCGACAAGGAGAGCGTCAGATGCACCTGGAACGACGACGTCGCGATTGGCCTGTATGAAGGCAAAGGACTGGGCATATTCCCAGAGCGGCAGGCGGGAGAAGCGAGCGAGGGATGGGGTGAGCTCTGGTAGATTCTCCTGTTGCTCGTCATCGTCTTTAGGGGCATCCAAAGGGGGAGGTGCCGCGGCAGCACCAGAAGAAGAGGAAGAGGCGGCAGGGTTGAGTACTTCATAGGTTGTCGTCGTCTTGGTTTCTGGCGTATCCGAGATCGCATTCTTGATCGGGGGCGGGGCAGGTTTGGGGGGAACGTACTGCGTACAGGGGTCAGTGCTGCAGACAGGGGACAAGATTGATGTACCTTGCTCTCCCAACCCTCGTGGATGTCGTCGCTGGTGATGTGCTTCTTCTGCTCCTTGAGTTCTGCGTCGAGGTCAGCCTCGAGCTTGCGCGTGTGGTCTGAGAGCTGGGCGATGTGTTTCGCGATGCCGTCGAGGACGGCCTTCTCTTGTTCGTCCTGGGGGAGGACCTTGACGGTGTCGTAGATCTGGAAAAGAAGGGAGAGGATCATGGCGTCGTATGTGGGCTGGTCCTGTGCATTGGTGGGTGGTGCTGCAGGGGACGGGTCCGACTGGAGACGATCGACGAGATACTGGAAGAAGGGGAGACCGGTCTGGGACTGCCCCGCGGCGGCGACTTCTGGGAGATCGCCGAGGGCGGTGGGGGGTGCGCCGGCGATGCGCTGTCTGATGGTGGCGAGGCGGGGGTGGAGGACGGCGTTGCAGGCGATCTCGGCGGCGAGGGCCTCGATCTTGTGCTTGCGGGCCTCGCGCTTTTCGTGGATGTCGCGCTGTTTCCATCTGATGAGCGAGCGCTTGTCGACGTTGGGGTGGCCCTCGATGTCCGAGTCGTCGGAGAGCTCGAGCTGGTCCCACTTGGAGTAGTTGAGCGGCATCGTAGGGTCCGTGCGAGAGTGGCTGAACCCGTCCTTTCCATCTTTCCTCCCGCCACAACATGGACACCGACGACCCTCTCTTGGACACCGCCTCCTCCCTCCGCGCCGCCGCCCTCTTGTCCAGAAAGCGCCGCAGGGTCGACGCCCTCCCCCCCCGCCTCGCCCCAGAGCCCACCATGCAGCTCGACTACGGCAACGACCATCCCGCGGCCGACACAGAGCCGACACAAGACACCGAGGACGCCCAAATTCGTGAAGAGGGCGAAATCAGCGACAGCGACACCTCTCCTCCACCACGACGGTCGCCCACCCCGCCCCCGAGGTTGAGACATCGGCCGTTCACTTCCCAGCACCAGGAGTCTGCAAGAGAACTCCCCCTACCCCCACGTCCGCCATCTCGCGGCGAAGCCCCAATAGCTTCCCCGTTGGAATCATCCGACCCTCAGCCGTGGCAGTCCGCCAGTCTTGAACCCCTCGTGCTCGAGACGTCTACCTACCGACTCGACGCTAGTCACGTCAGGCCAGGACTCTCCAGTTCGTCGTCGCTCCTACACCAGTTGCCTCTGCTCATTTTTTTCAGTGACCCAAGATCAATACAACACCGCCAAGGACATCGTTCTAGACCTCCTTGGATGGGGCGTTCCTCCCGAATATCTCTTGGAGTGCGGCTTGAGCCGACATGCCATCTTTTACGTTTTTTCGGAACTCAATCTGCGGCTTCCAGGCAATTTGGATACAAGTGGGCTCATTCCCTATCCAACACCTGAGATGCTCGCACTTATACCAGTTTCTCCATCCTTGTCCACGCGCTCGCTTCATTCTTCGTCTTCTACAATGCCTCCTCCATCTGTCATCCCAGCCCGAGTCTCTCTTGCCGAGCGCATGAGCATGGAGCGCATCGACACTCGCATGTCCTCACCCGACCCCTCTCCGTACATCAAGGCTGAGCCGAGTTCACCATCGTCCGTTGATCTCTCCAATTCTCATTCGTTGCTCGCCATCGAGCAACAACGACGCCAGGAGCTACTCGCCCGCAAAGCTGCCATTGCCTCCCGAAAGGCTCGACAAGATCCCCTCGGCTTTACCACTCCAATCAGAGACCGGGACATTGATATGGGTGCTGTTCCTGCTCAATCCGTTGACGATTTTTTGAAATCGATTGACCCTGCTCCGCATCTGGACGTTGGCGATAACGACATCCGCAATCGAGCAACCTCTGTTGGCACAACTTCCTTTTCGAGTTCGGAGCGCATGGAGGTTGATGACTTGATTCCTGGTCTCGTTGGCGCATCCAGAGATACTTCCACTTTCTCGGCTGGACCTCAGTCCAAGTCTTCCTCAAGCACGGCCATTCATGCAGATCTTGACTCGCCTATGGAATTACCTACTGGATCAGCAGACAATGCAGGCTCCACCAGCAATGGCACGGAACCAGCTTCTGCGACCTCTGTGGACACGCTTGGCTCAGACTCACTCACGCCCACCCTTCAAGACAACCCCGGTTTTGCAAACCTAGACGGCGACAGCGGCTATCCCCAACGCCGGGGCATGAAGCGTCCCGTGGCAGCTGACTTCGTAGATTTTGACAGTGGCCCAGGCCCCTCCCGTGGCCACGGAAATTCATCTTCCAATGGCTACTCCAATGGAGGTCCGCATTCCAACCCTCTCTCTAAGCGGAAAGCCGGTAGTTTCGCTGGAATTAGCGGTATGCGCCGTTGTGTAATCGAGTTGAGCGACAGTGAGGACGATGGTGACAATCAAATGAGGGGGGATCATATAGGGAACAGCGACACTCGGGAGTATTCCCCGGCACCCACGACAGCGCGCGTTCCACCGCGGCTTACCGCGACTCCGACGATGCTGTCGTCTCTGGGGTCTTCGGGTATTACCAACGGCAATACGGGGCAGCCTTTTCCCACAGTGCCCGCCACGAATGCGCTCGCAGAAAAGGAGGAAGAGATCAAGATAATGCGACAACTCATTGCTCGAAGGGAAGAATCGAGGTTGAAGAAGCTTGTGGCTGTAGGTGCTTCCAAGTCCTCGTCTTAGAGGTACTTAGCGTGTGCTCGTAGATGTCTGGGAAGCCAGCACCAGTGATAACACCCACCGTCGAGGTACAGGCCCCAGAAGGAACGGTGACGGTAAACGAGGAAGAAACGCTTATCGGCTCAATGAGTCGCAAAAGTTCATCGACATTACTCCCTTCCATCCCGGAATTGACAAGAAGACATGGTTCGTGTCGTTTACCACCCTGACCGGTCCGGACGTGCACATTCCGCATTTGCTTATCACGGCGATCTTGCGCTAGTTTTGATTATGCATTGACCCTTTTTGGATTCAGGCATTTCGGTAGCAGTGGTCGATGGGAAGCCAGACGCCCTGACCTCCGACAACTCGGGGACGGGTCGCAATCCTGGTACATCCGGCCCCACCGGTAACAGAGGTGACTTATCAGCCCATGAGACATCCACCATTGGTTCTCTCTCTCGGTTCTCCGCCAGTCCGACAGCCGGCTGATATACTTCTTTTGTTCTTTCCCCCCCTCTCCTTCCCCTCCTGTGGTTACCATTCTCTTTTTTAAATCTACGTTGGTTATATTTTCTTTTACTGTCGTTCCCACTTTGTATACTTTTTCATTTCTCGTTCGCTCTCCCTCTTGGGTGTATTGTGTGGGTTCTCGCCGGTCCGGTTTCGCTTTCATAACCGCGGGTGGGTATTTGCTTGGGGGGTTGCAGGACGCGAACTTTCCGTGCAGGACGGAGACTCTGAAGATGAGCAAGGTATGTTCGCCGTTGTTACTCCTCCTTGTCTTCCTCTTCCCCTCGCGTCGGTGCTCACAGCCTGCTTTTTGTTCCTTGCGATGTCGTTCATGTGGCTTCCTTAGACTTGATGACTGCAGAAGCACGGTCCGCACAAGTGGCAAGAATCTGTTCCTTTTTTCGTGTTAACTTGCTTCCCCCTTCCTAACTTCGCCCCCTTTTGCTTTCCCCCTTTCCCTCCACGCGACACCGTAATCACACATTTAGGTTGCCTCATCGAAAGAGGATATTCATCAAGAGTCCTTCGCCGCCGGTGATTCTGGAACATCATCATCGTCGGCAGAGGTGCGTGCTCCAGTTTGGCTTGTTATGGAGGCCATGTGAAGGTGTGTGCTGATGTAAACTGGTGTTGCCGTTGGCGATAGGTATTCCGGCCCCAATTGCCGCAATCACGAATTGAAGCAGCTCCGGAAGTATCAAGATCTGGCTTTCCATTGTACGATTCCCCTCTCTCCCGATATCCACTTCTTCGACCTCGATCCGGACCGGACCCAAGCTCTGGGAATACCTCTTTTGTCAATTTGCAGCCTGAGATAACTACTGCATCACAAGCCAGTGCTCGTAGTCTCTCCCCTAGTGTACATTTTCCGTCCCCTATTTCCTGTAGTACGGTCGCTGTGTCCTCTCACTCTTCCTCCCCTGTTCCTCTGCCAGACCTCAAGCCATTGAAGGAAGCAGTGCTGCACCGTTCACTCGCACAATTGACTAGGCGCAGTACGGATCTTCGGGTGTGCCCATACGAGGTGCCCGGCGGCGGTGTATGCCGTGACAAGGACTGTGGAGAACTGCACCTCAGCCAGATCAGCAAGGAGCCGAGCGGTACGTCATGGGGTTGCTTTATGTGCGGTCTGACCCGGGTTCGCAGATACGGAGGTTGCGACATATGTCCACGGTGTGCTTCCACAGCCGTGGAATGGACGGTGCGACGTGCGGGCGATTAAGATTGCTCTCGAGGGTGTTCGACTGCGTGGAGGCGCCACCTGCGTTGACAGTCGTGTCCGGGAGGCGCTTGGTGGCCTTGGTATACCGATACATTGACCCCACGCTGACATGAATGGTCTCTTGCCTGGCCAGAACGTGATCGACACCCGAGGAAGCATGGGTACCAAAATTGTTCGAATGTCAAAATGAAGGGGAAAGGACAAGAGCGCTGAGCGCCACAGGAGCCTGCGCTCTTGAGGAGATGCGATTTGTTGTACATGTTGTCGCGCTTGGATTCCAGTCTGTTTTGTTTTCTGTAAAAATTTGAATATTTTGTTGAATCTGGTCGCATGATCCGAAAAAGGGTAATGATGAGGTAATCATCCGCGAAAAGGGGGAATGGGGAATTCCCAAAAGGAAAGATGTGGGAGTGGCGGCTGCGGAAGCAGATGCCGGGGATTACCGGGATTGTGCCTGGCGGTGCAGAGATACTCCGACGAGCCAAACAAACAAACACATTGGGCAGTCTTTTTTTGATCGTCCAGACTGAGACACACACGCCCCGTTGACACTCTCCCTTTTCCACCTCCTTCCAACTTCAGCGATTCCTTTTAAGGACGCCCTCCGCACTGACATCCCCGCCCACCGTCCTACACATCCTCAACACAAGGCGTACACAAAGTCGTCGCTCGTCCACCCTCCGCTCCCCACCAACTACATGGCCTATCGCCATATTCCATCTGCACCCAACACCTCGCCATCTTATCCGTATTCCAAGACCGCGGCCCATCACGGTCAGCAGCCTTCCCTTTCCGGCCAAAACATCCAGGACGACCCTGCTGCATCCTCGCCGACGATGCGTAAGCGCCAGCGCACGGGTGTTGATATCTCAAACCCTGCTGTTGCCGATCCCCAACAGCAACCCTCACAGCCGCCACACCAACAACCCCCGCATCTCCCCCAGCAGGGCGCCGTCCCCGAGGACGGCTTCATCAACGATCAGGACGCCGCAGAGAGTGCTGGCGATGACGACGACGAAGAGGAAAAACCAAAGGACAAGAAGGCCGGAAGGCGCAAGATTAAGATCGAGTTTATTCAGGATAAATCAAGACGTCACATAACATTCTCCAAAAGGAAAGCTGGTATGATCACCTTCCTTTCCCTCTCGTGTTTTTTCCTGACAATGCTGCTTCACTTTCGCAGGCATAATGAAAAAGGTATAAGCGTCCTGCGTGCCTCGCCTATCGCTTATCTAACTCACTTCCTTAGGCCTACGAGCTTTCTACTCTCACAGGCACACAAGTGTTGCTCCTCGTCGTTTCAGAAACAGGTCTCGTATACACGTTCACGACCGCCAAGCTACAGCCTCTCGTCACACAACCTGAGGGCAAAAATCTTATCCAAGCTTGTCTCAACTCCACAAACCAGGGTCCTCATGGCGGTGCCCCCCTACCCAACGTGCCTGTCGGAGCCCCCATGAACCGAACCACACAGCCCATTCCCATGCCTCCTGGCGGAACCACCAATCTTCCCGGCGGTCTATCCATCCCAGGTGGCCCCGTCGGCGGTCCTGGTCCCACCAAAGAGGATGGTGATGAAGATGGCGATCATGATGAAGTCACCCATGGCGGCCGTACTGCCTCCGCCGGCGACAAGCGCCGTCGCCGCCCCTCCACAACTGCAGCTTCGGCACCAAGTCGTACTGGACCCGGTTCTCCCCAGACACCCAATAGCACCATTCCTCCTCCCCTTTCCATCCCGGGTGCTTCTCAGCATCAACCCACAAACCAGGCACCGCCACCTCCGCAAATCTCCCTCGGCTCTCCGACGAGCCCACAGCAACAGCACTCACAGGTCCCTTCTTCCCCACAGTATGGCCCTTCCCCAACGGGAGGCTATGCCCCGCATGGTCAGCATCATGGACACCACGCTGGCAGTCCTACCGATGCAGGCATGTATGGCGGACATATGATGCCTGCTCCACCCTATTCGTATCCAGGACCCGGTGGTCCGGCGGGCCAGGGTGGTCAGCCCTTAGGCGGCCTTGCTGCCGCTGCCGCTCAACACAACCATTGGGCGCCACCACAGGCCGGACACTATGGAAGAAGATGATGCATGGTCATTGATGCTTTTTTGTTCGAATTGTTTTACCCCGCTTGGTCGGCGTTCTTGCGTTGATTCTTTTTGTCGAAATGGGTTTGTAGCCAATTCCCAAGTTGCCGTCTGACCGTCTCTAGTCCGATTTCTTTATCGCCTTGACCTCTCTTTTTCTGCTACTTACGTCCACGCCTCGTCTCTGCTGAAAGTGTACGCTAATCGATCCATGCCTTGCACGACAGCTCATTGCGTCTTGATTGCTATGTAACTTTGCTTAGAGGCACTAGCCCTTTAGGTTAGTGATGCCATCGGCTTTGAGGCCATTACGTTACAAGTCAAGTATCATCGAGGACACATCGTTTCCGTCGGTAGAATGTGAATACACCATCTGTACATCTAAAGACGGCGATGCTTCCCTCTTCCAAACTGCGACGTGCGGCATGTACTTTTCTGTCCATGTCGATCGCTCTTGTTGTCTATTTTTCTTCGGCCCCAGAAACAAAGAATTAATTGGGATGAAATCCGAATTCGCGGAGTGGGCAATTCGAGCAGACCGATTTGTTCACTTTTGGTGGCGTTGCCCAAATACTTCCATCCCGGCGGTTCGACGTCACTTTGCAATACGCATCACGCGTCGAATACCGGCCCATCTTACCCTTAGGCCTAGACGTTTTCAAACGAGTCAACGACGTATCGCTCAAACGCTGTGGCCGCTTCCAAAGTTTTCCTTTTGCCTTGTTACCCAAAATACTCACAAGCCGCCCACCGACGAAACCACACGGACCGCACCACCTATCACAAGTACTGGAATACGCCGAAATACGCCGAACGTGAGATACTGCCATCACCAAAAGCCCTACCTTTTGCCATAGCACAAACAGCACTCCAGCTGCCCTTCACCACGGTTCGTCTTGGTCATTTCTTTTCCTTTTCCCACCTTGCCGTGATCCGAGGCAGGGATGTGGATTGTTCCGGAATTCGGTTGCCCCTGGATCACGCAAGGAAAGTTATTCATCGAAGAACGAACGCCCGTACGTTTCGCGTGGCAGTATTTGACCGTATCTTTGCAACATCGCCTCTAGCTGATTCTCACGGAAGATCGGTTTCTAGTAGCCGGCCTCGCCTCAGGCAGTCTGGGCAGTATTGTCGATAGTGCGGCCCTCCCCTTGTACTACGCCGCCGCATCTGAATCTACCCCCTCAGCGGCTACAGATAATTAATCCATGGTTGGTACGAGCAAGGACCATCACACATCTCGGCCTTTACCTTACTGTACCTTGCTGTCATTACAGCGTGACCCAGGCGTGCCTCGGTAGCCGTGGGGGGGCTCCGCTGACGAACGCTGACACCATCATTCTCAATCGTATAGTCGTCAAGATCATATGTACGAGTCAAGTCTCTTTGACCACACACAAACACCGATCATCGGTCGGTGCCGCAATTCGAGAGAAAGTTCGATCCGGGAAAGGCTGCGATGCTAGCTTGTCAAAGGACGCACTTTCCCGGTCAAGCCACTGCCAAGGGTCCTGTCGTTGGCCGACACGCCAGCGGTCAGCTGGCAAGTAAGATTTTACAGCATTTCTTACGGTACACCGTGCTTCGATTTCTTAGTGCCAGTAACGATCATATCTGATATGATCCAAGAATTTGGCCGCGCTGACACTAGGTGTTTTTCACCGTCTTGCGTTGGAGCCGTGCAAGTTCAGAGCCAGCTTGGAACGACCACCTTCCTCTGTCTCTTCAATCCACAGTACCCTGGGGAGCATGGTTGAGATCCGCCAGCGACCCGTCGAGCATCGTGCCTCGGATCGCGTTTCTCCCAGAATAACGTATCTACAGTACACCGTTGTCGTTTCCTGCAATATTACCATGCTCATAAACCAAATGAAGGCACGAAGATCGTTCCTACAAACTTGGGGCCCATCGGAGGCAGGTGCGGCTGGTGGCTAGATAAGATATGGCTATTCTGAGCGGCGTAGCTGGAATCCCGGACATCAATCGACACAGCAAAACTTTTTTTCATGCTCGTGTTAACCGAATACTTGGACCCTGCCGCAGTGAATGAGTCACGAATGTCTCAATCAGCGAGGAGCATAAAACACGTTTTCCAGTCATACCGGAACAAACGTTCTTATCCTAAAGGAGCGAGTTCTGGAATGTTGTTAATATAATGCCCTCGGGCGTATAACGAATTGTTAGAGCTGGATCCGTCATCATGGGGTCCGAAACCACATCAGGCCACGTATTAGATTCCGTCACTTATGACAGCACATTCTGATCAGCTGTGATAACGATGGCGACACGAATGAGCCCGAATGCTGAGCCGAATACTCCCCGCCGCCGGTTGCGAGTCAACACACACAAGTGATGTCACAACAAAAATAACACACGAGACGTCATCGCACGGTCTAGATTTACGGCAATGTCATGCGGACAGGGGAGCCCAAGGGGGAGCCCAGGCTGGACTCGGAGAACCTGAGGATGCGACGGAGAGGATGAGCAAACTCAGGGGGGATGCCACAGGACTGCCGTCAGATGGCTTCCATTCCATTCCAAGGTTTGACTGACATCCATATAGTTGCGGTGATGGAGTGAACGAGAAGACTGAAATTTTGTGATTGATCAGGCCTCTGACAGGCTGCGAGATGCCAGTGGGACCTCGTGTTTTTGATATGATCGAACGGTGAGATAACCAGATGAGCATGGGTGGTCCAGCCTGAGAAAGGGAGGGGGGGAGAGGGCAATGAGACGGTGAATAGTCCAGTCATTACTGAGGACCTTGCCGGACGCTGATCGCAAGCGCAGGGTGGTTTGCGTTCCGGTCTAACCGGTTATGGATATGACAATGAAGTTTGAATAATGCGTAAAAACGCTCACGTCACAAGCTTCCGAGCTTCCATGTGATGAAGCGAAGTACGGGCGCCCCCCAATTTGGAATTCGTGGCCACACTGCGGGGGAGTGGGAACGTGGGTGCCACGGTGGCTTGTTTTAGAAAGCCTTTGATGTTTCCAACGTAGGTATTTCAGTTCGCGCACGAGGCATCGACGAAGGCGTCTTTCCTAGCCGGATTCGGGCCATCGGAGCCATCTCGGTCGAGGAGCATGCGAACAACCATTGGCTCTCCCTTTGTGATTCGTAACGTCTGTGGAAAGAAGAAGATTGATGAACAAGTCAGTCCCGTGGCAGGAAATTGATAGCAAGGTGGAAAGGGAAAAAAGGGGGGGCTCTCGCCGGGGGCCCCCCGACCCAGTGTTGTTGGTGCCCCTTTGGGAGGAGAGACCCCCTTTCTCGTGTTCCTCCCCGATACCAGTGATCACATTGTCCCGGAATGATTTGGTCACCGTATCTGATTTCTGCTGTTCTTTGCATGCGCCACTCCGTCAGCGCCCTAGAAGGCCACCATAATCGTCCCGAAGAGATTCGCGGGTGCAGAGACTCGCATGTGGCCGGGTGGCCAGGAATGGCGAATCAACTGATTTCATTTCAATCGAAAGACACGATGTTGCCCGAGTGGGTAGTGAATAGCTGGCCAAATAACAATCAACCATGTGTACCGGTCATACCGGTCATCGATCAGTTATTGATTTAGCGGAAATGGACGAACACCACGTTTGCTGAAGGAACGGAGGGAATTCAATGACCGATGCAAGTAAACTGGATGGTGGCAGTGGATACTAAGCTTGATATATGACGGATGGTGGCTGCATCATATGTGGTCAATGGAGTATACCAAACGCAGGAATTGTCCATAAAAGTAGTCAAGGGAGCAGCTTACTTCGATCGTAGGTCACGAACAGAACAAGCCCAGATTCCATGTTAGGACGGGTACATGTTAGTAACAAACCACACCAGGTGGGACAAATTTGGGATCCACAGGATCAACTATATGTCTCCATTAAGGAATATGTGCATTGCTGAGAGCGGTCCAAAGCCAACTGCCTGCTCGACACGTCGCAGTAGTGGGATGAAAAGCCGTCTAGCGGGGCTGATCCCAGACGGAATCATCAGGCCGCCAGCAAGACCTCTGCTTACCCATGAATCCACTGCGAAAAGACAATGAAAAAGGAGGCAGACATTTGATCCAACGTACGTACCTAATGGTTGGGCCATCACAAAAATGCAGAAATATACCCATAGCCTTCCGTACATTCCACCCACCCTCTTCCCAGTGACACGACGCCACAGTTTCTCGAGCAAAAGTAATAGTGCTTGTGACGTGAAGAACAGCACTACATGCCAGTTGAACCCCTTCCCGAGTAAGTATGCCGGGCACTCGTGGTACATTCCCGAAGCAAAGAATGTTCCGAACAACATTCCGATGTCTCCAGCAAGCCATTTCCCGAGAAAGCCACCATAAACGAAGAATGTCTGGCGAAGCACCTGATGCCATCGTTTAGCCCAGAAGATGTGTAGGGAGTCAGAGATCCAAGGATTATCCATGAGCGGAGGCCACATTTCCGGAGAGCTAGAAAATGCTATGAGACCAACCAAGGTAGTACATCCATGTACCATTTCAAAACCAGCGATGAGACACGTTCCCATGGCTAGGTGGATTGCGGTGGAAAGCGTGTACCGTTGTAGGATAGGTAGGTTTTGTTTGAATATCGTTCCACCGTGAGGTGAACCGACTTCCGGTACTAGTTTGATGAGAGATTCCAAGGTATCGAATACGAGGAAGTGTTTAAGCGTAGATGCGACAGTAGCCCATAGGAAGGTAGAGCGCCTGGAGGGCCGGGGATCTCTTGGAACATACAAGTCGGCGCCAAACTGCCACCCCTGTCCACGGATGGTGAGCATCACTTCGAATGCGTCGTAGAGCCAAGGTGGTAATGATGTGTTTGTTGGTGGCGGTGTATACGAAGAAACCTCTTTGCAATCAACAGATCGTGACGCGCAACCGTTGAAGCTGCCATTAGAGCAATGGCAAACGGAGGACGATTTAGACAATACGCCTGGCTTCGTTTCACCTGCTTTGAGTATTCCATCTCTCCTCCACGCATAGTCAATAGCTTTGCCACAAATCAACTCGGCGAAGAGTCCTATGGGAACACATCCAATTGTGTCATGTTACGCGACGCTGCTGGCCCACCGACCAAATCCTCACCTTGTCCCCAATTATAGATATTGAGTTCTGGTTCCGTGTACATGAAACGGAAATATGTTCCGCATGTAAGGCAGATCACTAGAGGTAGGAGCAACAGCCGCTGGTAGAATGTGTCTGGACGTCTGGAGAGGTAGGCCATCGAGAAGAAAGGAATTAATGGCAGGAGAAGGTTAGGAATGTGGTGGAGACGTATGGGTATGCGATGTTCGGGATAAGGTATGATTGTTCGGTATGCATCGTGAGCGCTACGGTCCAACGGATGGCGAGAAGTCAGAATGAGAGACGTGCGGGACTTCTGAGTCAGACTTACACATGACAGACGGATGACCACATGAAAAAAATGACGAGATGTTGGTAGTTGGGTACTAAGCGCTCAAGTCTTCTGACCTCGGCACCGCTTCAAAGTCAGCAGAAATGTCAGTAACCGCCTATCTTATCGATAAGATCATTTGGTCTGCAACTCAAGAGTCAAGACGAGCCAGACCATGGTCGTGATGTTTCAAGCCGTTCGTGGTTTCTTTGTTGTACCAAGTTCACTCACTGTCTTCGGACGGTCTCTTCTTCTGATCACCCTCGAAGTTGCTGCAAATGCCATCTGTTGGGCCATCGCAGCGCGCTCACACGCAATGTTAGGACTCGCTATTCTCGCCTGGGTACACATGTAAACTAATTATGCGGGTCAATTCCACTAACTCGTCCTGTTCATTGTCCCTCTTGCAGACAATTGGCTTGAGGCATGGTAAGGACGAGCTTGAGCAACCCAGAGTGTCGTTGAACTGCGCTTGTGGACAGCTCTTGACGCGGACCACATAAGGTTATTCGATGAACAGTCTTGCGCATTCGTACGTTGTGTCCTATCTCGATCCACCTGGGGTTATTCATGGTCGCGACAGTAGCCATTGATCCCCGGACTCAGTGCGATTGACAATGCCACTCGAACTCTCATTAATCACGGACGACTTGCAATAACGTGCGGACTGTTTTTTTCTCTTGGACACAGCACAATAGTGATCGTAGTGGTATGTTCTTCAAAGTCTGATTCATTCTGGACCCCTTTTCAACGTATCGGCGACCAGAACGTCGCCATAGTCATCAGCACGAGCATCTACAATCAACTAGATGGTGTCGGTAATGTTGGGTCGATAGTAGGTGCGTGCCATCACTCCACACGCGGTACTGTTTATATGTCCACCTATAGGGACGGCTATCAGTGGATCTTTCTTGTTCATCGTTGGTCTCGCTAATTCAGTCATCCTCTGCAAAATCCTGCGTCAACGTCGTCAAGTATGTGCACCCCACGCCCACTTCTTTGATTTGCACACTTATCATCCAACGGACAGGCCAGACGTCAACGAGATTCGGAGCACGGAGAGACAGATCCAGAGCTTGCCCCAAATCAGAACATGCTGATGATGCGACTACTTGGACCTTTGGTCAATTTCGTGAATCGTCCGTGGAAGGTACGCCAGTGCAGCAGTTAACAGTGTCGTGGGATACCCGATGAACCAGATTATCGCAGATGTACCCTGTGGGTGTGCTATTTGGCCTAGGTGAATCTTGTATCGCCCCTTCTGTGCGTGTGGAGTCTTGATTTCCTTGATATATAGGGTTTGATACTGCATCTTCGGTTGCCCTACTCGCCATCTCTGCATTGGCAAAAGAGGGCGCCACGGGGATACTCCCCTCAGATGTCATCATCTTGCCTGTGGGTCCTCCCTACTCCCTTTCCATTGTCCGGTGATTCATGCTCATAGAAAGTTGCTATTCACGACGGGGATGACCTTGGTGGACTCGGTCGATTCCATACTGATGCTCTATTCGTACACCGGATTCGCTGACCACTCGTGGAGGATTTTTGAGCCGAGCCGATCCCCTTCCAGTACTGGCGCCGCGCGATCGGTGAACAAGCATGATGCCGCGTCTTCGACGGAGGAAAGGACAGCGGAGGCATGCCCGGCGACAAACGATGTGGTCCCCGTTAATCAGTCCCGCAATGCAACTGAAACAGAGAGCAAGACAGTGAACGACGCGGCGAGACGGGAGCACGCTGACCGCATGTTGTTGGTCAAACGGAACACTATGTCGGAACTCAGCATTACCCTGACGACAATGAGTATTTTGCTTGCGTTTAGGTCAGTGAAGTTGCAGTCCACTTGTCGATGACTGATCTTTCCGGCAGTATTTCACTCATGGAGATCATGGGGCTGATCGGGGCCAATTGTGGCAAATGCCAAGCGGCAGCATCCGCCGCTGATGGCGGCGGAGTGGCAGGAACGTGGTGGAGGGGTTGGGCACAGGTGAGTCGAGGGCGGCATGGGTGATGGGGATATGCTGAACGGAGCGGGTTGCCAAGGCCAATGAGAATTCTGGGTACATTGGTGCAGCGATAGTTGGAACGTTCATTGTCACCGTCGGCGGTTGGTATGGCGTGAGGCGATTTTGTATGATATTTTAATTTATGTGGGACGTGTTTTGGTGTGTTGTTGTGGAACAATCTGCCCGCCGATCCGACATACGTTGGACTCGACAGCGGTCTCTTGCCGTCGCTGCCACACTCTTGACGACACTCACGACTATCCCCCCTTGTATTCCTATTCCTCCTCTGTACTCCCTCCCTCCGACCCCCGGTCTCCCGAGGTGCATCGTGCACTCGCAGCACCTCTTCTCCCGACAATCTCTCCGCCATCCTGTGCGCCTGGCCGTGCAAACGGTAGACCGTTGTCGCGCCAAAGTCGTTTGGTACGCCCTCGTTTCTCTCTACCTCGCCTTTGGCAGTCATGCCAGAGTTGACAGAGCTAACGACAGCTCAGCTGGTCGACTATCGATATATCCCCTTGGTTCCCTTCTAGACCATCTTGATAATGGTCCCATCTCGTCTTCGCGTCAACACCGATGTACACCGAGAAGTTGTTGTAGCACCGAAAAGATCGGCAGGTCCCTCAAACGTAACAGCCTCGGCTCTCCCTTCTCAATCCCGTTCGAATGGCATACGCCCGCGGAGTGGATCCACAGCATCCACGAGTTCGTCAATCTCTGTCGTATCCCCTTGCCCCTCTTCCTCCGCGTCTGCATCGTCCTCGTCTCTCCATTTGCCCGAGTCCCGCACGGAACCGTCCCAGCCTACCTCCCAGTCCAACAGCCCTTCCGCAGACGAAACAGTTCGAGTTCAGCCCTCTGTACCCGAGTATGTACTGGCTCTCCACGATTTTGTCCCTCAACAACAAAACGCAACGTGTCTCTCCTTTCGCGCTGGTCAGGTCATCCGCGTATTTAATCGTGACCCTAGTGGATGGTGGGATGGCGAACTACATGGCCAGAGAGGATGGTTTCCGAGTAATTATGTCAGTGCCGATGAACGCGTGATCTCTCTGACCGAGGAACAGCTTCGTCCGTCGGTGGGTGCTGCTTGTTTATCGCAGTTGTTGGTTAACCTCAGTTATCGATTTTCGCAGCTTCGCCAACCCTCCCGTCACGCGCACACGATGTCAGCTGTATCAACTGCGTCATGGGCTACTACCCCCTCCCGCGGCTCATCTCGCAAGGATCATCGTCCCTTGGTCACGGAAGCTCTCGGTCCTGACATCGCGTCATATTGTCCGCCTTTAATGGTTAATTTATTGCAGAGTCTATCCCTCCTGCAAAGTGCCGTCAGGTCTAATCGTATAATGCACTTTCAGCCATCCACGGCATGCATTATATCTTGCGTTCGGTTCATCCTCTCCTCCGTGGAGTGCCTGCCACGCGAGGCACCATTGCTAAAGCGCTTTCCCGCTTTGGCCTTTGAGCGGAAACACATCTTATCCGTTCTGGCTGCATTGGTCTCGCAGGCAAGAAGAGCCTCGGACGAGACTTGCGACGAAGACGCTCGAGATGCAGAAATCGAGGGGATGCTCAAGCTCGGCGGTCAGGTATTCTCTCAAGTGCGGCGGTTTTTAGCAGTGGCAGTACAGTGCGGCATTGAACTCCCGGAGAGGGGACAGTCTTCGCCGACCGACAGTATCATGTCGACACACTTACAGCTCGAACGCGTCTCTCCAGACCCCATGACGAGATTTTCGATACCACCAGCAGAAACTGTCCAGCTATCAAGTGAACTATCTGGTTTGAGAATTTCCAGGTTGGAAGACTACGAAACGGCGGGTCCTGCCAGGACAGCTTTTCGTGCCAAAAGCCTCAGTGACCTCCGATCTCAGCGCAAAATACCATCATACCGAGATTCCAATTCCTCGGTTTCTCCCTTAATCCCTCACCGGACGCTCGTCCCCCGTGCGAAGCAAGAGCAATACCTCGCCTACGCCACTAATCGCCACAAACCAGCAATGCTGTCAATAAGCAGTACTTCCTCATCTTCGTCATTCTCTTCCATCGACTCGAAAAGGCCCCCCATATTATCCTCCTTCCCTTCCGGACCCTCGACTTCTGCCGAAATTATGGAAGCGCTCAAACATACCCAGGATCAATACCTCTCAGCAATCGCGGCCTTTATAGGTCACGCACATTCCCATTCCCGCTCGTCTCATGCATCCAGTACAGGCCATATGTATGAACTGGTGCGAGAGATCGTCGAGATGGTTTGCAAACTCCTTACCATTGTCGAAGCGGTTATGCGGCACCCGGAGATTCCCAAACACAAAATTGGCAACCTTAAAGCAGCGAAGGAGGGACTGTATAATGTGACAAGTTCGCTCGCAGAGTCTGTTCGACTTCTTATGGTTCCTCTTTCGCCGGGTGTTACGGAGGAAGCAGAGAAGGCATCATCGATCCGTTCAGCTACGGCTGCTTGCAAAGCTGGTGCCGATTGCGTTTCCGCGGTCAAGATATGTCTGAGTCGAACGTCGACGGAACAGCAATTCCTCATCCAAGTTCCAGTGAGGTCAGACTCGAGTCCTGCCCCAATCACGCCGAGTAGATTTTCGCGAAACCAGCGCAGTGTGTCTTCCCTGCACCAGTCGTACCGACGCAGCATCGATGAGGACGATGTCACCGTTCAGGGTCAGGCACCAACGAGCCATGCGCCAAAAACTCTGACACGGATCCAAGAAACGTTTTCGGATTCGTCCGTTCTCACCGGCCACTCGAAATCATCTGATAGCTCGCAGGATACCGCACCTACCTCTCTAGATGAACAAGACATCTTGTTGTGTTCGAAAGCCGACCCAGCTGTATCGGATGACGTGGCTTCACCTTGTCCAATTTTGACTAGTGTTGTTTCCGGAGACGTCCAGGTGACCGTGGACACCCTTGAAGACGTGCTCGTGCAAGATGGCGTTTCACATGTTACCCTTGATGTTAAGCGTGATCCTCTGGGTCATGACCACTCCGTCGAGGACGTCATCTACAATGCCGATGGTCACCTTGTCGCTGCATCTTTGGAGGTGCTTGTCGAGAAGATGATACCCCACGATAGCATCGTCGATCCCGCTTTCTCCGCCGTGTTCTTCTTGACGTTCCGGCTGTTCTCAGCGCCAGTGGAACTCGTCCAGGCCCTTATTCATCGGTACAATGTCATGCCTCCCGCCAATCTCTCGGAGGAAGATATGCTTCGGTGGCAACAGTACAAGGGTATTCCTATCCGCCTTCGCGTATCCAACTTTGTCAAGAGCTGGCTGGAAATGTACTGGCGGTCGGGTGTAGATGATGTGGTTCTCCGACACTTGGAATCCTTCACTCGCGAAGCGCTACAGCAATACTTCCCGGGACCATCCCAACGCATCCTTGACCTCATTGCCATTCGGCAGGATGCAAACACGAATTTAATCAGCCCGAAGAGTGAGCGAGCTCGAGACCCAGGGATGTCTATCAATCCACCGTCCTTCCCCACTTCCGAAATCCCTCGACCTATGATGACCAAGGCATTGCTCTCGAATTTACGGAACAAGAATTTCGACACCGTCACCGTTACCGAATTTGACGCTCTGGAACTAGCAAGACAGTTGACGATCATGGAGTGTGATCTCTACTGTGCAATCCAGCCTGAAGAAGTACTGGAGACAGGGCAGGAGGGCTTGAAACCGCCTGTGAATGTTAGGGCTGTGTCCTCCTTGAGCACGGTGATTACGGGCTGGGTCGCCGAGAACATTCTAAACGAACATGATACCAAAAAACGGACATTCTTGGTCAAATTTTTCATCAAGGTTGCGGACGTAAGTGCTCTCGTTGAGATTTGTTGGTATCAGACTGAATTGTGTATATAGCGATGTACATCGCTGCATAATTTTAGCACCCCCCGCTCGATTCTTGCAGCACTGGACTCCTCGACTATCTCTCGCTTGCATCAGACGTGGCTTGTGAGTCGAGCATCTGAGACGTCGATTATTTGTGTGCTGAGAGGTTCTCAGGGCGTTCCCCAGAAGAACAAGCTGCAGTTGGAGGCGTTGCGACGACTAGCAGATCATAGTCGCAACTACCATGAGTATCGCAGTAAACTTCGGAATACTGCCCCACCTGCCGTACCCTTTTTGGGTGAGGTTGACCGCTTAGAGGACAAAGCCCTATTCACTCACTGTGTCGCGCGAACAGGACTTTATTTGACAGACGTAACGTTTTGTCGGGAGGGTAATCCTTCGTACCGAGATTCACCGTTGGTCCCAGGCAAAAAACTACTGAACTTCAACAAGTACCATAAACTGGCTCGTATTATTCAAGGTCGTCAACTTGTTTCCACCATTAAGTGTTGCTGAGTTATTGATTTCATTGATAGACATGCAGCGCTTCCAAGTGCCTTACAACCTCAAGAAAATCCCCGAGGTCCAAGAGTATCTGAACGTTGCTTTTGAGAACTCTAGACACCACGGCGATCTTCAAGACCTATATAGGAGGAGGTGCGTCTTTAGTTATCGCTGTACCATCGCAGAACTGACTGCGGGAGTGACATAAAGTCTGCTTGTTGAACCCAAGCAGCCAGCTGATAATCCGCCTTCAAGCGATATGCGTCACATCTTTAATTGGGCAACACGTTCGCAGGCGCAACAGCCCACATCTGCCTAATCGTTTGTAGTGGGACATTACTATCTTACCCCCTAATTTTGTTCCGCTCGACAACTCTCTGGGCTGTCAGCTATCTCATCTTCGATTTTCTGGTTGTTGTTCGCTTATGACATAATTTCGGTTTGCCTCTCCCCTTGGCTTTTGTCCATCTACCTAATTCTTTGAAGCATATCACTTCTCATTGACATCTCATTTGAACATCGACTCATTGCATACTCTGGTATATCATTTGCTGTTACAACTGTTTCTGTCTTGTAGTACACCGTGTGCACAGAAGTAGCTAAACACTGGCTCCGTAACGAGAGACTCGAACTTGAATAATGTCGCACAGGAGACCTCCGTCAAAACAATCCACTAATAGTTGAACCAACCGCTTCAAAGTTCAGATTATCATCAGACTCTCCTCTTTCGCAAACTGGGTACCAGACAATTAGTATGGTCAATAGCAGGATCCTCAAAGATCTTCTCCAGAAGCCCCTGGGACCATATCACGACCGCGATATTCTACATGAAACGGCATGTCAGATGAAAGGCGCCGTCGAACCCGTCCTGTACTCGTTCATCCTCGAACACGACGGCCATGTCACCGGGTACAGCTACGATCACGTTTCTGTCCCGACCGCCCAGTTCTGACGACCTTTATTTCGTTCTTGCAGCCTTGACGAGTCCGAACGTCCCCTGGAGGGACGTCCCGCTCGCAAGTTTCGTTTCCGTGGAATCCTCAAGATCGCCGATCCCGACTGGCTCTCTGACTTTGGGCTCAAGACCGTCGAGACCGAGCTCAATCTACGCGCCAAGGAACGTGCGTTGCGACTCGGAGAGGGGGACCGTAGGGCACAGCAGCTGACGTTGGAAAATCTCTTCGAGAACAAGCTCCTCACGAAATCCAACGATGCCACCTGGCGAGGGGACGAAACGAGGCTCACGGTCCTGATCCAGGGCGAGAAGAACTTGCCAGCGATCTACATGCATTGTACGTGCCATCGATGCCTGTTGGGGAGCACGCACGTATTAATGCTGGGCATGCTATAGCTTCCCGCGTACCGAACGGACTGCTGTGGAACTCAAAAGATCAGTGAGTTTGGCATGATGTCTGGGCTGACGGTGTTCGCTGAACGTCTACTAGCAACCGTAATTACCAGATAGCTACCATGGACGTGGAAACATATTCATGCTCTGAAAATTTCTTTTGGCAATGGCGACTTTTTGCGCTCATGACGAAAATCGGCGAACTACATCCGTGGGTTCCCATGAAGAAGCGAACGCCGAGATGGTTTGTCGAGAAATATATCGTGGGGTTTGCGTGTCCACCCGCAGACAAACATCGACGGCTCATTTGGGATGAGAAAGATACGGACGTCGACGAAACGGGAAAGACGGTGACACCGCGTCACCTTCTCAAGCCTCACATGAGTGAGATACTCGGGTTGTTCGCTGCACACGCTGAGTGGTTCATCACGAACAACGAGGTGAAGAGGAAAAAGTTGTTTGATATTGTGTCCTGGGAAAAGTTCGCGAAAGAGGTGCGGAAGCAAAGGAAGGAAGCTGCTGATCAAGGGGTGAGATGGGGTTGGCCTGAAGGACGAGAAGGAGAATCCTCTGAAGAAGATGAGGGGAACGAGGATGTACTCGACAGGCTGGTCAGGGAAAACCCGGTGATTGGCAAGCCAAACAAGATTCTAGCCCGTAAGATCCAGCTCGCAATGGCCAGGTCAGACCGCGCAACCAAACCAAGCATTGAATCGGGTTCTGAAAGTGATGGGGATGCTCCAGTTGCAGGTGGTGCAGAATATGTGTCAGATTTCTCCGAGCCATCAGATGCGGAGGAGGATGATTCAGACCACCGGCTTGCAGAGGAGGAAGCAGTGGATCAAATACCATGGCAACTGCAGTTGCCGCCCTTCTTGCCAGACGTCGATGGTCGATGGTGGTGTCCCTTGCGGGAGTGCAATTACCAGATCGACCTACACAACCTCACGGAGGAAGAAGAAAGAAGGGTCCCCAAGGAACTTGTTGAGTATATTCAGCAAAAGCAATGGAGGAACGCGGCATACGACGAGAAAGTCCTCCAAGGATTCAGAGGCATGGTGACGAATCACTACTTGGAGCACTTTGAAGAACGGGGGGTTAGGGTAGAGAGGAGGGAGGGAAGGGCAAGTCTGCTCTCATTTCCTAAAGAATACTCGTTGACGACTCATGGACCGACTATAGACGCGATTTGTATTCATCGACGGTAGACGGAGGCACCGACGTGATGAGCCCATCCGAGGACCAATGCCTGTGCGAGGGACGTTGGGGGGCGAGTCGAGGGTTGTTCCAATCGTGCATGCACCACAAGGGGGACATTTCTAATGACGAGCGATCACAAGCACCAGAATAAATGGATATTAGGTATTTTCGCCGAAGCCAGCACCGGCCTCTGAGAGTGAGGTTTGTCACGATCCGACTAGTGGTCAAGTGATGCTGCGATTCACGGAATGGCCTCAATCAAATGCCCGTCCGGCGATGGGAATACTTTGAAACGTAATACCCGATTCCGTTTCTCTCCAGCTTTAGTCTGTCCTCTGCGACCCTCCTTCTACCGGCAACAGCGTTCGGACCAGTAGGAGCGATCGGAGGGTACGTATCCCTCGTTACCCCAGGACCAAAATCATAGACGAATGGCCTACTCTGAGTCGCTCCGAAGAGTCTCGAGCTCTCGAGAACAATCGAATATACAGGAGACGAGTCGTTTCCGGGAGCATGGACGCTCCAGCCTCTCGACGGCTGGCGGACATCCCAGAAGGCGACAACGCTGTGTCGGGCCGTTCCAGCGGTAACGAAACTGGCACTACCACCGCCACAGGAGACGGCGTATATGGGCTCGGGCAACCAAGGATCTTGCAGGGTAAGCACGGGGAGGAGTGCTGGTGGTGAAGACGGCGAGGTCCGTTGTGAGACACGGAGGTCATATATGCGGACTGAGCCGTCATACCAACCCGAGACGATGATTTGTTCGGAAGGACCGAGAGGCGACGAGGGCGGAGCGCACGCAATTCCGTACACCGCTGAGGGGCGGTTCTTCTGGGACTGGAGGGCGATCGAGGGAGTGGGAGAAACCCCGTGAGGGGCTATGTAGTAAAGGGAAAGAGGTACAGGGGATGTGGTGCCGAATACGGCGTATGGGGAGGAGGAAGAGGTGCAAAGATGGCTGGTCCAACTCTTTGCGCCCAAGTTGACGGACGTGGAAGAGAGGGAATCGGAGACGAGGTTAGTGAGGAGGACTGAACCCCATTGGGAAAGGGAGAGAAGTGTACGAGAGGAGCAGGATATGCTTTGTACGACGTTTGTGCCGTGATGTTGGAGAGCACGTTGTGGTGCGCGTTCGATGTCGATGTGTTGTCTGTTGTGGGGTTGGTAGGGAGGAAGACGGACCTGCTCGACGGAGCCGTCCGCGAATCCGAGAAAGGCCGTACGATCTTGACCGGCATCAGGGAGAAATGCGACGCTGGTGATGTCGGGTTGGACTGCGCCACGACCAAGATGAAAGGCATGGGAGCGATCGAAGACGATGCGAGATGGGGATGCATCGGGGGTGTCTTGTACAGCGTACGCATAGAGGACCCGGCCTGCAGCGACCAGCAACGTGGAAGCGGAGAGGGCGATGGCGGGCTGTAGGTTTCCGTGCCAAGGACGAGAGAGCGGACGTGCGATGAAGCTGGCACGCGACCAGGCCCGGTCAGCGAGATGGTTGTAGCGGACCTGCGCGAAAGGAGGCCATCGGGAACGCGATGTGACAGAATGTCTCTGGTTGTTTCTCAGAAATATGGACCAGCCAGAGTGGTGCACCTGACTGGAGAAGATGAGCGACGGGCTGCCACTTGGGTGGGGACGTACGAGGAGATGCAGCAGTCTGCAGGTGGCGGCGAGGCGGAGGAGGGCGTCGACGTCGAGGTGCTCGATGATGAGCATCAGCACGTCCGTGTCCAACGCCATGTGCTGACGTAATGCACAGTCGACCTCGAACATCGGCGGAGTGGACCAAACAAGCAACCAACGATGAGACGCGATGTCCGCATTCTCCTCGTCGGCGACGGTGCGCGCGTCCCCGCCCGCTCGAGCCCCGCTGACCACCCACACAGACGGCGTAGGGAAGAGCACCATCATCACCTCGCTCATCAAGGAGGCGTTCGTCGCACATGCACGTCCCCGTCCTCGTCTGCCCTCGTTCGCTCACCCATTCCAGGTTCAACACGTCGTCCCGGAGGTCACCATCCCCCCAGAAGTCACCCCGGAGAACGTGACCACCTACATCGTCGATTCCGGTGGTAGGTACTGCCCCCTTGTCCCATTTCCCTTCTCCATCTCCCACAAAGCCGGCCCACAGGACAGACAGCACCTCGAATCAGAAATACGAAAAGCACACGTCATATGTGTCGTATACGCCATCGACAACCCAAACTCCTTCGACCGCATACCTACGTTTTGGCTCCCTCATTTCCGCCAACTAGGCGTCAATGTCTGTCCACTGCTCCCCTCACAATGCTCCCCTCATCCCCCCTAGGTGCCTGTCATACTCATCGGAAACAAGATCGACCTGCGCGGTGGTGAGGTGACGAATGAAGCTCTCGAGGACGAGATCGTACCTATCATGAACGACTTCAAGGCAAGCTCCCTCCCTCTTTTCTCTGCTTAACACAGACCTCTTCTCAGGAGGTCGAGACTTGCGTAGAGTGCTCAGCCAAGATGTCTCTCAACGTCTCTGAAGTCTTCTACTTTGCACAAAAGGCTGTCCTCCATCCCACCGCTCCTCTCTACGACTCGAGAGAACACGTACGTCATCTCACCCTCCTGAATATTGTTTTTCAGTACTCAACCATCTCAGGTCCTCAAGCCTGCATGTATCAGCGCCTTGCAACGTATATTCAAACTGTGCGACACAGACAAGGACGGAGTTCTCGACCCGACAGAGTTGAACGAGTTCCAGGTTGGTTCAACATCATCTCTAAGTGATCACACACGGTAGCTTTGTTCTATCATAGCGCAAATGCTTTGATGCACCTCTGCAATTGCAGGAGCTAGAAGGCATCAAAGAGATGGTGCGCGAACACGCTGAAGGTGGTGTCCGCGATGATGGCCTTACCGAAGCTGGCTTTCTATACCTTCACACTATCTTCATACAGCGTGGACGCCTCGAGACTACATGGACTGTACTTCGAAGATTTGGATACGGTGAAGATTTAAAGCTTACCGAGTCGTTCCTCCTTCCCAAGTAAGTCCGACACCCGGCATTGTGCATCCTTTTGACGTATCAATTCAGATTCGACGTTCCGCATGATTGCTCTGTTGAGCTAAGTCCAAAAGGATACCAGTTTTTCACTGACACCTTTGAGACATTCGACAAGGCAATACCGCATGCCAAGTTTTCTATCAAAGCTCTGCTCATCATCGTTTATAGGATCAAGATGGCGCACTGAAAACTGCGGAACTCGACGAGTTATTCAGCACTTCACCCGGAATTCCTTGGGCGAGTCAAAAGTTTCCAGACATCACCCTTGTGGACGATACTGGCGCTGTTACTCTACAGGGATGGCTAGCCCAGTGGAGGTATGTATGCACAAATTCTCGAGTACCCTGTCCAACATAACCCTTTTAGTATGACCACGCTGCTTGACCACAAGACCACCCTTGCCTATCTCGCCTACCTTGGATATCCAGATGAACAACGTACGAGTGCCCTCCTTACCACCCGACCACGGAAGGTCGACCGTAGAAAGGGCAAGGTCACGCGAAACGTGTTTTTGTGCTATGTCTGCGGCGCCGCCGGGTCCGGGAAGACGTCTTTACTGCGTGCTTTTACCGGAAAGCCATTCAGGGAAGCGTATGAACCGACGAGCAAGATGTTCAGTGTTGTCAGTGCTGTGGATATCGATGGCTCTGAAAAGTACCTCGTGGTGGGTGTAATTTCCTGCAGACTTGTGGGTAAGTTGACCGTATTCTTGACAGCTGCAGGAATTTGGTTCAAAGTACGAAGCTGAAACTTTACGGTCGCCGAAGAAGACGGACCTTGCCGATCTCATTGTTTATGTCCATGATTCGAGTGATACCAATTCATTCTCGTACATCAGTAACCTACGGGTATGTGACATGCGTCAGTATCTGTTCGTGGTCTGACACGTATGCTAAAGCAACAGTATAACCTGGACCATATACCCACGTTGTTCGTTGCCACGAAATCTGATCTTGACCTCGCGCAGCAAGTGAGTGCTTTGGATGAACCTCACTTCTTGGTTAATACTGACTGATGACAAGCGGCACGAGGTTCAACCTGATGTGTACTGCCGCAGGTTGGGTCTTCAGGTTCCAGTTGCTGTGAGCATTAAAACGGGGCAAACTGCGGACGTCTTCCACGTGATGTGCAGCATCGCCATGAACCCGTGAGTGATCCCCGCGGATGGTTTGAGATACATTCCGTTAACCTGTGCTTTAGCCACGCGGCAATACCAGGAGGCCCAGACCGTGCACTGACGGCATCTAAGCGGCTCCGAATGTACGTGACGTTGACCGCGTTGTTGGGAGGGATCAGCGCAGGGCTGGTGGTGCTGTACCGTAGTTTGCTGAGGCCCGGGGGGCCTATTCTTCCCGGATGGACACCTCCTTGGGCTTCATGGTTGCTCGGTAGAAGGGACCCTTGACGGACACGGATCGATTTACCTTACATCTCTAGCCTATAGACGTTGAACCAGATCCGAAGTCCGATAGCTGCGATCCGCGACTGCCTTGAGGTCGCCGCCTGGCAGTGGAAGTCGTGCGGGTGAGTACAAAAACAACAACGTGACTCAGTGCACACAAGCCCCACATCGATCTCTGCCTACAACGACAACCTCGACACCAACACCTGCCACACTCGACATGGACGAAGACATGGGCTTTGACGCCAACGCGTCGCAGTTCCCCCCTCACCAGCCCCAACAGCGCTATGACGACGGGCGCAAGATGCTGTACGCCACCCCCTCGTTAATATTCACGGGAAAACTAACCCTCGTACGCGGTCGTGGCTCGACAATCTAGCGATCTCGTGTTCGTGCAGGACTGTACAGGGAGCCAAGGATCCTACATCTCCAGCGCAACGAAAAACATTGAAGAAATTTGCGCCCACATCTTCGAGTCTGGCCGCCTCCAATCTCCCGAAGATCTACGTGTAGGTCTTGTGGCATTCCGCGACCACCCACCACAAGATCATACATATGTCGTCAAGAACTTTGGATTTTCGTCAGACATTGGCAAGGTCCACAGGGACCTTTCGGGGCTTTATGCTTCCGGCGGCGGTGATGGGCCAGAAGCTGTCACGGCTGCTCTGGCGGAGGCATTGAACATGGAGTGGAGGGGGCATGCAAGTAAGATGGTGGTCCTCATTGCTGATGCGCCTCCTCATGGGATCGGCGAGTACGGCGATGGTACGTCCAAGCTCCGTAGGTTGCCAAATCAGACCTGACGCGTTTTTGTTATCCAGGCTTTGACCAAGGTTCACCCGATGGAAACGATCCATTGCAGATCGTACGCATCATGGCGAGCCGGGGTATAACGCTAGTGAGATATGCGATTTCCTCGTTACTCTCGCGTCCATTTATTGATCACGCTTTCTTTTCAGTTCTTCGTCGCTTGCGAGCCAGCACTCAGCGGATACTCTGTAAGCACATTTTCTTGCCCTCCACCCAAATTCTAGGGCACAGTCGCTGACCCAAAGCCCTAACGTGCACAGTATGCCACCGATTTCTATCAAGCCCTCACGACCATCACCTCGGGTCTTATGCTCCCCTTGACCACCGCTGATCTCCTCTCGCACGCGATCGTTGGAAGCGTGCTTGAGAATCTTGATATGGAAAGACTCGTACGCGAGGTAGGACACGCAGTTGCACAGCGGATACTCGGCAATAACGAGAGCGTCGATGACGTGGCTCGTGAACTACACGAGAAACTACTGCTCAGGAACGAGAGCACGAAGAAGGTGGTGATCGAGAGCATCTACAAAGAATCGCCAGAGGCGACCCACAACGTGTCCGTTTTCATGCATGCTTCATCATTGGCAGAGGCCAGACCCCAGCTCAAGCGGGTACGTCAAGCACACTTTTCATCGAGCGGACGATGGTACTGATCCGCCTTGTTCGATAGGTGCATGGGACACGGTTCACGGACAAATATCTGCTTGCACGACAGGCCTCCAACCGAAGCTCATATTCGTACTCTTATTCTTATGCTCCTCATCTTCCCTCACGAACGACACCAACCAAGCCTACATCGGCTCCGAGCATCTTGCCCGGCACCTCTGCCTCTCCACCACGCAGGGTGGTCACGGACTTTGCGGCGTTTGGCGCGCCAGCAAACGCGAGCGTGTTCGGGACTGCTGTCGCTTCGACCCCTTTCTCGCTGGCAGGTGGCAAGGCCGCGTTTGGAGGAATCAGGAACCCAGGTGCAAGGCCAGGTTTTGATGTCGATGACGACGAAGACGACGACGAGAGTAAACAGAGGGTTGAATTGCGAGAGGATTCGATATCTCTAGATCAGGTACTTGGCCCACGTTTCTGTCGAGCATTCATACTGACGCTGCTGGTGGGACAGGCACGCCGTATCACACTGCAGAGTGCTTGGAGGGGCGTCACGGACCGAGGATGACAGATTCCCCACACAATATGTTTACCACTATTCCTGTCCCCCGCTCATCACCCATGTAAATCTTGTTTTTGTTCAGTCACTTTCGGGACCATGTAGAACAACGAATCCACATCAAGTCAATGATCAGTTCATGATTGTGATGCAATGACAACCTAAGAAAAGTGTCTAGGATGGGGTATCTTTCCGCCTTTTCTTCTTCTTTTTGGTTGTGAGAACGACGTCGAGTGCGTCCACACTACCGGGTAGTCTATGCAAGGAAGTGTCCTGCTGTCCATTGTTTGTCGACGCAGGCTCTTCCTCCAACCTCTTTCGCGTACACTTTGCTGGCTCCAGATCATCTCCCGCTGACCCTGCCACAGATTTCTGTGCATGTTTGCGGGATGGTTCACTTTCTTCAGACCGGGTCTCCTCGTTACGATGCTTTCGAGCCTTCCGATCAAGCCGATCCTTCCTTCTCTTGGCCTTCGACGCCTTTTCTGCCCTTTTAGCGGCCCTCGCGACCTTGCGCTCTTTTTTCAGTCTCTTGCGTTCCCTCCGCTCCTCCTCCGTCTCCGCCTTGCCAGCATCTTCCGACTTCCGTTTCCTGTGTTTCCTACGTTCCTCCGTTTCTCCGACGGCGACGGCGACGTCTTCAGGTACAGACATGGCGATGGACGACGAGGACTCGGAAGACGAAGGCGCCAAGTGGGGATCGGATGCGGTATCGTCCGCGCGCACAGGCGCGTCATCCGGGCCCAACACGGGCCCTCTGAAAAATCGCGCGTACAGACCACGTTTTGCAGCCTCTCGCTTGGCGGTGGCCAGGAGCGACGGACGGCCCGCGGCATCTAGGCTCGGTGCGTCGTTGGGGGTGGCGCTGCCTGACGTGGAGGCTGGCGTGCCGGAGATGGGTCGTCGGTTGGAGATGATGCCGGTCGTGGTGCGCCGGGGGAGGGGTCCGGGGTCTGGGACTGTGCGTGAGGGATCCTGGGGAAGGACATGGACGTGTGTACGGACGGCAAGACGGAAAAGAGGGTCACCTCGGTGTCATCGTCGCTCGATACTTTGATCGTGATCGCCTTTGACGCGGCGGCGAACAGGCTGCGTGTATCAGGGTAAATTCGATGGCCGAGGGGGAGTGAAAGAGCACGGACTGGTCCCAGAAGGGGAAGGCCTCGTCGCGGTCCTTGCCCACACCACACAGGTTTTTCTTTGGTGGGATTGCGAGGGGCCTTTCGATGGCACCCTTGCGGAGGCCTGTGCCCGACCCCGTCCATCCGTAGGACGTTAGATAGCCATACCCATAAGATGATGACATGCAATTCACCACAAGACCACCATCGCTCCCTACTTTGCGTGTCACGTGCTACACATACTCATACCACCCAAGTTCCCGTCCCCAGCTGCTCCACATCCTGTCCAACACCCTCAGCTTCTCCCACCGGCCTAAACTGGGGTCCTCCAAGTCCTGCACATCTTCAAGGAACCCCTCACGAAGACGCGATCGTGCAGGCAACGACCTGAGTGCATACTGCCGGAGATGAGTCAATGACAACACAAGTAGCCCCGTCGTGAGCGGTGGAATCGCGTTCGGAGAGGATTCCACGTCGCGCGGCTGGTCTGCATGTCTGTGCGGTGTCTTTGGTTGGAAAAGCAAGAGGCGCTCGATTCTCCTGTCTCCAGAGTCAGCTGAGGTCTCCGGCAACAAACGACAATCCAAACCTCATCGCGAGCCAGACGCTCATTTGACGGTGTTTGCCGCCGTACTTGTGACGGCCACCGAACACGAGTTGCTTGAGGAACCCTCCGGCCACATACACGACTGCAAGGGCTGGTGCGACGCCGACGAATGCAAACGTGAGTTCCTGGGACTTGAGCAATTTGTCGATGCCCGTCAAAGCTTGGTCAATGTCGACCTGGCGCCAGTCAGTTCAAAGAGTCCAAAGCGACCAGGTCTGTACGAACCTTTGCTTTCTGCACCTGCACGAACAACGACCTTAACAGAGTGCCAGCTACGGCAGACTTGAAGGGCTGTTTGATGTCGTCTTCATAAATCTCAAGGATGGGTGTGAGGTCTCCCATTCGTATCTGATCCGACAGCGCGGCCAATTGAGCTTGGGTATAACCTAATTTGTCTTGAGCTAGTGCGAGCGCCATTCGCTCGAGAGACTATCGGAGAATACACTGAGCGATGGACCAGGGAAGGCGCGTTTGACATACCTTTAGGTCAGCAGATACTGCTTCGCGACGAACAATGACACCTTCCTCTCCGCCTGCGCGGATAGTCCTGAAGACCTCGCGGAGAGGCTCCAAGAGCCAATCCGCGACGAAATTATGGATGGTCTCGAGTGTATCCACTGCCAGATACGTCAGCGTGGCCCGGGAAGCGTACAGAGTCTTGACACAATAAAGAGTCAGGGGGGGAAGGAGCAACAAACGCGGCCACAACAGCGTCAATCGCGATGGTCGACGAAGATCCCTGTCATCGAGATAGGACGCATGCTCCTTCTTGCGAGTGACGAGGATTGTCGTGGACAGTACCATGAAGTTGGACAGTACGTTTTGCTGAGACAGCTCGACCGATGCGGCAGAACCCAGCGCAACCACGAATTCGACGAGAAAATCGGGATTGGGTGCACCTTTGGTCGACAAGCCTTCGGGCTTGATGGCCAAAGCTCGCATGAGCGCTGGTCTCATTCCAATAAGCTTTCCGAGTACTTGTGCACTGTCATTTCGAATCTTTTCGTGTTCCTCCCGCTTCAGACGACATTCGTCGCGCGAGAGACGAAGTGGAAACGTCAATCCATTTACGAGCCATCGGACAGCGTTGTGCAGAATGGAGAGAATCGTGGAGGCGGAGCTTTGTGGGTCGACGTGGGGAGCAGGACGAAAACGCGTCAACGTGAGAGAAGGGTTACCCTTCAAGTACGGGAAGAGGATAGACATGGGTTGCAGTCGGCTGGACGAAAAGAGATCCCGGAGAGAGGAGGGGCGGAACGTCGACAGGTGGAACGAACCGTCATTGGATCGCAAAACGCGCAGCAAGTTCAGAATGCGGATCGGGAGAGCTGGTGGGTTGTCAACGTTCCATCACGGGTAGGGAAACGAACGACATACTCTGAAGGAGGTACAAGGCGGCGAGCTGGTTCGACTGCTCGACTTCGGCCCACCACTCTGCATCATCTTGAGCGGCACTTGCCTGGTGCAAGTACAGGTCGAGAGCATTCGCGTACAGACCGACCGCAATTTTTGCCAGCACGGCTTCGGACTGCTCGCCTTGCAGGAGCGTCAACTCATCCTGGGTGGTGAACGGGGGCTTGAGAACTGCGTCGGCGAGCGGAAGCTGGGTGTTGGCGAGTGAAAGGAGCGGCTCAGTGTAGTGAGCAGAGTAAAGCAGCGACATGAACACAAAGTAGTACAAGTCAAGCTAGTCATTCGTCCCTCCAGATTACTTGGCCTGCAGCCCATCTGTCACCCCACATGACCCGCTTGTGATACGTCTTTCTCAGTTCTCTGAACTCCCTGACAAAGTCGTCCACGTCCGAGGCATCGTTGGGCCCAGCGGACGAGGAGGACTGGACAAACGACGATGCAAGTGTTTCAGACGCGTTGTCCTGGTCCGTCGTCGCATGTCGGAGGCGCAGGAGGAGGAACTGGGGACTGAAGCGCTGCCATTCACATGAGACCGACATCGAGCTCGTCGCGCTGCGGACCCACTTGGTAGACCACTTTTTGCTCGCGCTCGACCTCTTTCCACCGTGCCTCGAGCGACTTTGCTTGGTCGAATGCGTCCTTGGTCTCAGACCGCAGCTGGTACAGGCGGTCTTGCAGCGACAGATTTGTTTCTGTGGAGCGCGTTCTCAGTCATGCGACGGCGGTGGATGCGTGGAGACAGACGGGCGATGGCCGCGTTGGCCATTCCTAGCTCTGTCTGTGATTGATAGAGCGCCTTGACATTCGAGAGGGAGTGAAAGACGGCTTGAAAGTATGCTGGGTCATTCAGGAGGTCCTCGAGGTCGGTTCGGCTAGCAACGAGGAGGTCAGCGCGTGTCCACGACGTCGAGGAGGTCGGCGTGCCTCAGATGAGACAGCTCAGGAAACTCGGCCATGAGCGGGGTCGCCATGGTGGTTGCGCTTTCCTTTCTCATGCCTTCCAGCGTCCTGCCCGGCGAACATGTCCCAGCACAACACGTCAACCTCAAGCTCGGTCCAGGTTTACTGCAGCTCAACACCCAGCCCATCATATCCACCCGCGCAGGGCAGCTTCACCACTCTCCAAACAACAGTCGATGGTGGGTGGAGGCCAATGCACGGCGCGTGAGTTTCATCATATCGACATGCACATCCATTCTTCTTCATCCAGTATGTCCCAGCACCCCAAGAGAGCGTGATCGGCGTCGTCCTCGGTCGTAGCGGCGACGGCTGGCGAGTCGACGTTGGCTCCGCACATCCCGCCCTGCTCGATGGACTCGCATTCGAAGGTGCTACCAAGAGGAGTAAACCCAACCTCAAAGTACGCTGTTCACCCCGTCTCTCTCTCACCCACTCAATCGTTTGTCCAGGTCGGTACCTTGGTTTACGCTCGCGTGTCCCTCGCGCATAAAGACATGGAGCCCGAACTGGAATGTTTCGATGCTCAAACACACAAAGCCGAAGGTTTCGGCGAGCTCAGTGGTGGATTTCTTGTCCAGTGTAGTCTGCGGATGAGTCGACTGTCCGCATTTCACCCGATCCAATGTGCTACCAGGACCTGACGACGTCTGCAGTTTGCTGGATCCAAAACACTTTTTACTCCCCTTTCTCGGTTCACGCTTTCCACTCGAGGCGGCCGTTGGCATGAATGGCAGGATCTGGATCAGCGCGAAGGAGATAAAACAGACGATCGCCGTCGTCCGATGTATCGAGGCTGTCGACCCTGATGGTGGTGGCATGGATGAAGGGGGCGTCAAAAAGCTTTTCGGTAGGCTTGAAATATAAATTGTTGGTACTAATTTAATGATACACTCGAGTACAATGATAGTGCAAGTGGAGTAGGATGAACACCACCTATTCGTCGTCTGCTACACGGGCTCTCTTGAGGACTCTCCTGCCTGTACCAATGCTCTGAGAGTCCTCGTCACTCACGGTCCCTGCGCTTCGCATCGCTCGTTTTCGCCTCTGATACTCTCGGTCGCGATTCTTCTTTTGCTGCGCAGCGGTAAGCTCCTGGGTTCTTGGGGCTGGGGGGACAACGACCGTCGTGACGCCCGGGGTAGTCGGATGTTTGAAGTCGTCCGGTGCTGGAGTGGACTCCTCGCCGTCGCCCACCAGATCTAGTGACTGGTTTCGAGACAGGGTCAGTGGGGGCGAGCGAGGTTGAGTGGACATGCCTTTGACCAAGTTGCGCTGCTGCTCGAGAACCAGCGGTCTCCGTCGCCGATCTCGTGTTTCCGTCGTGCAGCTGCGCCTTGGGTTGGTTTGAGATAGCCGTCAAAGCCGTGTATGATGTTTCCGGTGGACGCAGTGTCTGTGAGATAGCTCGTCTCGAGGTTGTAGATGGACAGTTCGATGTGAGCCTGGTCGAGTTAGTGTTTCATGGACGTGGAACAAAGGCAAGACATACCAGCTGACGGTCGGCAGCCCTCTTCTTCATGAGCATCTTTGCGAGCTCGTCCTTGACCTTGTCGTAGCGCGCCTTCTCTTCCGCGCTGGTGGGCGGATCCTTGTTCGTCATCGTCACTCGAATACCGCCACGACCCGACTTCCGCTTTCGGTCGCGCAGACGTACGCGTCTCTTCCTCATCCACCATGTCCTCAACTCCTCCCCCGCAGCCAGAAATCCCCCCTCAGGACAAGCAGCCCGAAACCACCGCACCCGACTCAGCACAGGATGCCGCGCCCATGGACACAACCCCGGATCGTCCTCCAGAAGAGACCTGGGACGATATTCCGGCAGACATCTTGTCACTCAGCACCGACGAGATCTTGACCAGAATACGTCTCATCGAAAACGATATCAAGGTCCGCCTCTTCCCCCAACCATCCGTCCCAGTGTATTGATGCCCCCCCAGGTCATGAAATCAGAAACACTGCGGCTGCAACACGAGCAGAGCGTCATGAAGGAAAAGATTCGTGATAATGGCGAGAAAATCAAACAGAACAAGGTTCTTCCTTACCTCGTTGGCAATGTCGTCGAGGTAAGCCTGCCCAGTTCCATTCTCTCTTCTCCCTTTCATCGTCGTCCCCTCCAGATCCTGGATGTCGACCCCGAGTCTGAAGAAGACGGTGCAAACCAAGACCTCGATTCCATGCGCAAAGGCAAATGCGCCGTAGTAAAGACATCGACCCGACAAACCGTATTCCTTCCGCTCATTGGTCTCGTCCCACCCGAAGAACTCAAGCCTGCCGATCTTGTTGGTGTCAACAAGGACTCTTATCTCATACTGGACAAACTCCCGACAGAATTCGACTCTCGGGTAAAGGCAATGGAGGTCGATGAGCGCCCCACTGAAACATACACCGATATCGGTGGTTTGGAGAAGCAGATCGAGGAATTGGTGGAAGCGATCGTGTTGCCCATGGAGCAAGCAGACAAGTTCAAGATTCTTGGCATTAAACCACCAAAGGGCTGTCTAATGTACGGTCCACCTGGTACGCTCATTCTCCCCGACGATTTTCTTGATATACAACGCTGTCTAGGTACCGGAAAGACCCTTCTTGCCCGTGCTTGTGCCGCTCAGACGAAAGCATGTTATCTCAAGCTCGCTGGTCCTTCGCTCGTGCAGATGTTCATCGGTGATGGTGCAAAGCTGGTTCGTGATGCTTTCGAACTTGCAAAGGAAAAGGCCCCAGCTATCATCTTCATTGATGAACTTGACGCCATCGGAACCAAGCGATTCGACTCTGAGAAAAGTGGAGACCGTGAGGTACAGCGAACGATGCTAGAGCTCCTCAACCAACTGGATGGTTTCTCGAGTGACGCACGTATAAAGGCAAGTCTCATCCTTTGGCAATTACTTGATACTGAACTCGCGAAATGTTCAGGTTATTGCTGCTACGAATCGTATCGATATTCTCGATCCTGCTCTTCTCCGTTCCGGACGATTAGACCGCAAGATCGAGTTCCCCCTGCCAAACGAGACAGCCCGAGCTCGTATTCTCGAAATCCACTCTCGCAAGATGACTGTCAGCCCCGACGTCAACTTTGAAGAACTCGCTCGTAGTACGGACGAGTTCAACGGCGCGCAACTCAAGGCGACATGTGTGGAGGCTGGTATGATCGCTCTACGGGAGGGTGCAACAAAGTTGACCCATGAGCACTTCCTGAGTGGCATTGCAGAGGGTAAGTTTTCGAGACCTGGTTTCGCTACCGTGACTGATGCGCTCGTTAACAGTGCAAAGTAAGAAGAAGAACAATTTGATGTACTTTGCCTAGTTGTTTTTTTGCCCACGTCTGGAATCGTGTCCATTGTATGCAATCAGACGCTTTAGACGGACAGCTCCATAACGTGAATTCGAGGATGTGCTGCTTGACGCAGTACAAGCTTCAGTCCGAAATCCGTTGCCCTTGTTATCCTGGTACCCATGGGCCGGGCGTCACACGGGTTGCGGATCAGCGTGCGCTGGCGCCTCCACGTGTCACTTCCGTAGGTGAGCTCTCGCCGGATAGATGTTTTGAGTGCTCATCGGAATGGTGTGATTTCCTGCCTCTGATCACCCGATGGTCGCACCGCTAATGTGCGTAACGACCCACCTCAGATTTGAAGGTGTCACAAGCCCATTGACAGGACACGCATGGTTCGTGTCATGCAGACATTCCTTGTGTGAGTACTTTCTCGGCAACGTTCTCGTTCAAACGCTCGTGCCTTGCGATCCTCCTCCCTGCTGGCAAATATCCACTCGGGAAAATCAGCTGTCAAGTTTTGGCATGTATACGAACTACCCGGTGGTTACAATTCTTCAGGCACGGCACCGTTAAATTCAAGCGTTTGTCGCAACTCGGCTCTCGCAAACGACAGCCCCTCACGAGTTTCACCCTACCTCGCGACCCGCTCCGAGTACGAAACGCGCCATGATTCCAAACGTGACATGTGGTCGTACGTACGTACGTCGTGACCCATGCCACTCTCTGGGGGCTCAGTCGATCAACACGGGCGTTCTGGGGAACCAACTCATTTCCAGACGTTCACGTATCCCCCCAAATCGCCACTTGGGCATTTCACAGTCGCTTTCACGCAAAAAGGGCGACCGGAAAAGAGCGTGACGAGCGCCCTATCAATTGAAAATGCCGACGTGTGGGTTCGCCGGTCGACGCGAACCTCGGTGGGTGATTGTGCCCATCAATCGACCGGTCGTCACCGCGTTCATGTATAACATGAGTTGTGCGCAATCGATTCAGAGCTGGTCCACTAGTTGACATCGAGTTCTACAGCGCCTGCATCAAATATTGTACCTTAAAAGTCGGAATTTCTGGTGCTACGAATGACCGAGTCGTCGAGACGCAACGCATCTATTAGATGTATATATTGATACAGTCTATCGACATTATGTCAAGAGTAAGAGCGGGGTTTAAGGGTCCATATGGGCCACTAATGATCAGTGTGTAAGGGAACGACTAGATTAACGTTTACTTGTTCAATGCTTGGAGTTGAACGTATTGATAATAATCGCCACGTAAGGATAGGAGCTCGTCGTGAGTGCCAGCTTCGCTAACGCGGCCTTCTTTCAAGAAGTAGCTAGAAATGACATTGTCAGGTGGTGGGACGTGGCCGGAAAAATGCGACTCACATGCAATCAGCATTCTGGATGGTGGATAAACGGTGAGCGATAGCGATTGTTGTGCGACCCTTGGCAGCTTGGTCCAGGGCATCCTGAACGACCTTCTCCGAATTCGAATCCAGTGCAGACGTGGCTTCATCCAATAGCAGGACCTTTGGATTACGTAAAAGTGCGCGAGCAATGGCGATTCGTTCTGGTGACTGTCAGTCATAGCTAAGGCGTACTTGCAAATAGGCTGCTCACGTTTCTGACCACCCGAAAGCTGTGAACCCTTGCCACCAACTTGGGTGTCAAAGCCACTGTAACAATATCAAAAAATGCATCCAGACAATGTGTGCGGACCTACTCGGGCAACGACTGGATAAATTCCAATATATTTGCATCACGGCAGACCGCTTCAATTTCTTCCTGCGTGACCTCGGATTCGGGTTTGGCTGCGCCAAGTAAGATATTGAAACGGACAGTGCCAGCATACAAAGTCTAAGAGAGAAAGAGTAGCCTGTCAGGTCATCATGGCAAATATATTAGTACATGGTACTCACTGGCTCCTGGGAAACAAGTGCGATCTGTTTCCGGTACTGCTGAACGTTGAATTCGTCGATCGGATTTCCATCGAGGAGAATTTGACCGGATAGGGGGTCATAGAAACGTTCAATCATTTGAATACTGCAAGAATAATCAGAGAAATTGTCGAGCAGTGATCGCAACGGGACGTACACCGTGCTTTTACCGCAACCGCTGGCCCCCACGAGAGCGACGTATGTACCGGGTTCGACTTTGAACGAGAGATCTCGCAGCACACGAAAGCTGGGTCGTGTCGGGTATCGGAAGCACACATTTTCAAATCGGATCTGGCCCCGAACGTTCTCTCCCTCGAAAGTTTTGCCAGCAGTGGACTCGGCGTCAATTTCGGGAGTGGAGTCAATTAACTTGATAACTGCGGCTCCGGCGCTGCGAGCTGAAGTGATATCAGGCACAAAGGAGAATACATTGCCTGCTTGCATCGTTCCAAAAACTGTGCTCTATGGGCGGGTGTTTAGCGCTCGAAACCAGCAGTGTACAGGCAACGCACCATTAGAGAGACGAAGAAAGACATCGTGCTGATTTCCAGGTAAGAGACGAGCCGTGCGCCATACCAAAAGCCGAGGGCAATGACGTAGAAGGTTGCTGATTGCGAGAATGCATACAACAGATTGCTCCATATTGTAGTCCTGACCGAATTTCTGAGAGGCACTTCCAGCCTTTCGCTGTATATTCTCAGGCAGTCTTCCTCCCGAGTGAGGGAGGCAACAGTGCGAATAGAAGCAGCAGCTTCGCAAGCTACCTGAGCTGAGCTTTCGTGGGTGCCTTTGTTTTGCTGGTCTTTCAGGACGACAACACGCTTTGTGCTCGCTGAGCAGATGAAGGAAGAACCCAGTAAGAGTAAACTCACCAAGCGAATATAACCGGTCGAGATAAGGAAAGGCATACAAGCTACAATATTATTACCAGTCATCAGCAACCCACAGCAGACTGAACAGGATCACGAACCTATGCCGACCAAAGCAGGTTTCCACGCGTAAATCAAGCCAATTATTGAGCCGCCGATTAAAGTGGTGAAAGACTGCACAAGACTGGATGCCCGTTAGAGGTCTAATCAATGCAAAATTGTACTCACGTTCCGAGGGTGACGCCTGCCAAACCATTGACCTTCTGTGCGTTGTCACTCAAATTGGCGGTGAGAGAACCAGTCTACGAGGAGTCAGGTTTGGCTGAGTAAGTAGCCCAGAATCACGACTCACGTTATTATCATCCTTGTCGAAATACTCGACTGTCCAGAGTGGTATGTAAACAAGTAACACAATGTATAGGAGAGAGACTCACTATCTTGCCTAAGGATGGCTTTGAAGCTGAGCGAGCGCATTTTAGCCGTTAACATAGCAGCTGAGTATGCGAAGAAATAAATCTGGAAACTTATGGCGAACGCCGAGAGGATAGAAATGATGAAAAACCTTCTCCAGTCTCAGACATGGCAACCCAGCAGAGTGACATCT
Organism: Xerocomellus amylosporus; assembly: GCA_038090735.1. NCBI lineage: Eukaryota > Fungi > Basidiomycota > Agaricomycetes > Boletales > Boletaceae > Xerocomellus > Xerocomellus amylosporus. The sequence continues at coordinate 3,968 of JBBPNE010000041.1, read as the reverse complement.
CTTACCATAGCGCGTTCCTGTTCCCATCGTTTCGCCGAACAGAGGGATCGGGTTCAGAGAAGCCAGAAATGGCTTGACCTAATGGAAGATGAGTGTGCGGTCATGAGAAGCGACCAGAGTAAGGAAACTTGCCAAAAACAATACCAAACGTTGGGTAAACCATTCCCGACACTGTTCAAAATCGCAACTTAACAGCGAACGGGTGTCCAAAGGAAGCAAGCTCACTGATAGCGAACACTGAGCCGACCGCATACCTCCATAATCCCTCACGGTTAAGTAGTCCGATCCGCATGAAGAGATAAGGTATACTGTACTTGTCCTCATCAACGTCTTCTCGTTTTCTTTCGTCGTTCCTCTTCTGAGCAAGATCAGAGGTGATGGACTGAATGGTGTCCTTGCGGACAAGCGAAACTTCCTTTTCGACAACCTTCTCCATGCCTACTACACTCACGGCCCTGGTGCTATTGCCATCCTCCACCTCCTTCGTCTCTCGGAGTTTCTGGGCATTGACAAGACGGGAATAAGCACTGTGTTCGTTGGCCAAGAGCTCCACATGCGTGCCCTTCTCCAGAACTAAACCCTCTCCCATGACGTAAATGCAATCGGCGTCCTTGATCGTAGACAGTCGGTGAGCGATCGTAATCGTCGTGCGACCCGCTGCAGCCTTGTCCAATGCATCCTGTACGATCCCCTCGGACTGTGTGTCGAGCGCTGAAGTTGCCTCGTCAAGAAGTAAAATTCGAGGATCAGAGACGATGGCACGAGCGATTGCTACACGTTGCTTCTGACCACCGGACAAGAGGAAACCACGTTCGCCAACCATGGTATCGTACCCGTCAGGTAACTTGCTGATGAAACCATCTGCGTTGGCTTTGATACATGCCTCCTTAATGAGCTTGAATTTCTCTTCCTCTGAGAGATGGTCGTAAGGGGTGTTCACCAGACCATGCGCGACGTTGCCTCTGATGGTCGTCGAGAAAAGTGTAGGTTCCTGGGAGACAAGGCCAATCTGCGTGCGCAACCATTTGATGTTCAAATCACGGAGATCCACACCATCAAGTTTGACAGAGCCGCATAGAGGATCGTAGAAACGTTCGATGAGGGAGATTATAGTTGATTTCCCAGAACCAGAAGCGCCAACCAAAGCTGCGGTCTCACCCGCGGTGAAGGTGATATTGATGCCTTTGACGATAGGCACGTCCGGGCGGGAAGGATAGTTGAACTCGACATCCTCCAGTGTGATCTCTCCGACAATCTTGTCCGGTTTGAGTCCGCCGGGATCCGAAGAATCAATAACGGGAATGCGCTCGATGGTGGCGAACAGCTTTGCAGCCGCTCCTCGACCTTGTGAGATGGCTGCGTAACGCATTGAGCGGGGACATCAGGCCACAAGTACGATGCTGACCTTGCAATTCAGGTGTCATCATGGCAAGGGAGAAAGAACCGATCAAGACGGCTAGGGTCACATTTACGACCTGACCGGCATTTACTGTTGGGAGACACATCAGCGGATGAAGTTTGACAATCACGAGTCTTGCAGCTCACCGTAACCCTCGTTGATCAACGTGGTTCCAAACTGGAATGCTAGAGGGTGTTAGTGGCGAAGTAACATCAACGACGGGACTCGGTACCTAGAGCGTAGGCCGCATATATGAGAAAGAAAAAGACACCTATACCAGCGCCGTGAAATATGGAAGATTTGGCATCGACGACACAGGCTTCTTGGATGTGTACGTCGTAAAGACTGGACAAAATTTTCTGGGAGCCGAAGGCGTGGGTGGTGCGTACGGAGGAGATGGCTTCCTCTGCGAGCGAACCACCGTCGGCAACGTGTTTGAGAGAGCGTCTACGGGGATGATGAGGAGGGGGAAGCGAGAAGAGAAGGAAAGAATACGAACTGCGTGGACTTTGACAAGAATTTGTTCATGACACCACCAGCGACTGCGATGCAAGGAAGAATGGAAGACATTGCAAGGGCAAGCCTCCAGCTGCGAGCATAGGCAAGAGCGAAACCGCTAATGAAAGCAGCGATAAAGCTGACGACGAGGGGGACCTTTTCGGACATGCCTCGCTGTACGAGATCTGTGGAAGGATGGGGTGAGAGTGGAAGGGGAGGGAGGAGAGGGACATACTGGTGTCTGTCTGAATGCGGGTTGCGACCTCACCTGCGCCGACTGTGTCGAAGTAGGCGATGTCCTGGCGCAGTACGGCCTGGAGGTATTTCTCGCGAATGCGTTTGGTGTTTATTTCGCCAGTGTAGATCCAAACCATCATGTAGACGAATGTGCAGACAAGGGTACCAACCCCTTTCAGAGCATGAGCAAGTAGATGGAGGGAAGGAGAGGGAAGGTACCGAGGTAAACGAGGTATGAGGCATCTGAAGCAGCGGTACTACGGAACTGTGCCGCTGCTGCCTGTAATTCTTGAAGAGAGGTGGCATTGTTGGGGTCCTGGTAATATAGGGACTGGGCAGAACCAAAGGAGACGAACTGCTGGGTGAGATTTCCAAAGATAAGAGCCATGAGAGGCTAGTCGGAATGCATGAGATGATGAACGGGTGGATTGGGGGAAGGGGGTACCTGAGCAGCCCCGGCTGCTGCAGCGGCCACGAGACCGATGGCATTGAGGAGAAGCTCGAAGGAGGTGGCATGGCTGGGATGGATGAGAGAGAGGGCGGGTGAGACGGGGTGGAAGGACATACCGGAAGAGCTGTGTGAACGCTACTGGGGGAGCTATGTCGACAGCGTTGTCGGCCGCGTCCGCTGTCTTGGGTGAGGACAGCGCCATGGATGCTCACTGGAGAGGGGGATGCGGCATGAATCTGTCGATCGACTCGACTTGATAAATGGTTTCATAATGACACTCGGTCCGTACACTCGTCATCCGGATGAGTCACGGCGACGTCGGGAGGGGAACCTCTTCCGACTCACAGCCTATCGGGAAGTCATAAGCGCTGGGCCAGTGCCAGACCAGTGCCAGTGCTGCCAGTGGGCTAGCACGCTAAGCGTCGTTTACCATTTTGAGAGTCGCTTATGGGCATTTTGCCAATGAGGACTCACAACTTGAAGTGTGGTGGGGTATGTTATTTTCGAGGTCTCCCACTGAGTGATTGGCATACGCGTCCAACTTGAAGCCTGTGAGGCATTGAAATGACGTTGTTGAGTTTCTATGCGTTTTTGAATGGCCAAATGTGACTCGGCGAGTTCAGATCCTAAATGGGGCACCATTGTGAAGTCGAATGGCCCGCTTAATCCGTTGATTGGGCCTAGATCTGTTTCGTCTCAGCTGCCGGCTGCAACGCAGAGCGTTTGTGACGCGGCCAAAAGGAGAACGAAACTGTACCATTCCTTTTTCGTCAGCCAGAAACAAGTCAGAAACTTCGCCTAACCTGGATCTGTCGGCGGTCTGATTGGCGGAGCGATCTATCCGTCTGAAGGTTGCTCAAAACTCTGATCTAATGATACTATACTGACTAGATGCCATTCAGAACAACCGCTTGAATGTCGAGGAGCTTGATTTGGCTTAGTGAACAATGCCACGTGTGATGTGTTCGTGGTGCACAGTAATACCATGGCACTTCTCCCAGCCTCAGGCTATCCATATACTTATTCTTTGGCTCGAGCTAGTGGATCAGTGGTGGGGAGAAAGGGAGAATGAAGTATTTATTTGTCGAATAAATGAAATACATGTTGAAATTCTCATATTTTACTATTAACTTTAGTTCGCTTTTCCTGATTAACATTAAACTTATCAGATACATAAGTGTTCTAGACCCACATGACGTCATTCTCATTCTAGACTTCACATGATGTCATATGACATCATCATTGCGACATATTGTACCATGATCACACCATAGCACGACATTACTGCGCATGGCTTATTCATACACCTTTTGTGGTCTTTTCAGACTCCATTCGGACTGTCTGTCTACTTGTACAAACAATAGCCAGACACTATATAAGGAG